>CATNWA010002195.1:0-23375 GCA_951230385.1 Staurois parvus
CATCTGCCATGTGCCACTTTTTAGGTCTTTCCCCACAAAGCTGGTGGGTTTTTATTTTTTCATAGGTACTGGCGATTACGGGGCCTTTTCCCCTTTTTTGCTGGGCCAGGCCGGGAAACTGCCATGGGCCCCCGTACAGACTCCCCATTGCGCTGCCCGGCCCGGGAATCTGTTTTAAAGGGGCCCCCGAAAGCCTTTCCCCGCTGTGCCAAGGGCCAGAGTGTGTCATGGGTCCCTGTTTCGGGGGCCCCCCAAATTTTATTCTGTCCTCCATCGCCACAAACCCAGGGCCAAGTGCCCCTTTCAAGGGCTCCTCACACTGCTGTTGGTTTTTATTTTTTTTTTCAAGGTGCTGGGAGATTAAGGGCCCCCCCTCCCCCCCCCCCTTGGCCCCCCCCCCTCCCCAGGGGCCCCGGGGAATCTGCCATGGACCCCCCCCTTAAAAGAAAACCCCCATGCTTTCTGCCAGGGCCGTAAACTGTCATTTTTCCCCCTGTACCCCCTCCTCACGCTGCTGCCAGGTCCAGGTGTGGGCATGGGGCACCTGTACGGGGCCCCCCATTGCTGCTGCCAGGGCCCCCGTAATCTGCCATGGGCCCCCGTACCCCACTCCTCATCTGCTGGGCCCGGCCCCTAAAACTGTTTATGGGCCCCCGTTAACCCCCCCTCCTCATTTCTGTTGCCAAGGGCCAGAGTGTGTCATGAGGCCCTGTACGGCCTTTCCCCTTGCTGGGGGTTGGGGGGGGGGGTCCAACCGGGGCCCCCACTTTTTTTGCCCATTGTGGCCCCTTTTTTAGGGGCTTCCTCCCATTTCTGGTGGGTTTCCATTTTGTCTTAGGGTTTGTATGGGCCCCTTCCCATTGCGCTCCCCGGCCCGGGGGAAAAGCAGGGCCCCCCCAACCCCCCTCCCAAATTTCTCTTCCAGGCCCCCCGTAATCTGTCATGGGCCCCCTTTTTCCCCCTCCTTTATTCTGCTGCCAAAGGGGGCCCCCTTTGTCCCTGGGCCCCTGTACGCCTCCTTTCCCCCGCTTTCCAGGCCCGTAATTCCTGGGCCCCCGTACCCCTCCCATTTTCTGCTGCCCCCGGCCCCTAAACTTTTCCCTGGGCCCTGTTCGGCCCCTTAATGCTGGTTTGGGTTCCAAGTTGTATGGGTCCCGGTTTCGGGGGCCCCCCATTGCTGCTGCCCCCGCCCAATCTGCCCTGGGCCACCCCCCGGCTCCTCCCTGCTGGTTTGGGCCCGTAAAGGGGGCTGGCCCTTACCGGGGGCCCCCCCCTTTCTGCGCCAGGCCGGGGGTTTTTGGCCTTGGGGCCCCCCTTTTTCCGCCCCCTCCGCCCAAATTCCCCGGCCCTTTTTTTTTTTTTTAAAAAAAAGGGCTCCTTCCCCCACCCGCCGTGGGTTTTCCATTTTTTCATAGGGTTCTGGCAGATTACGGGGCCCCCCATTGGGTGCTGCCAGGCCCGTAATCTGCCATGGGCCCCCGTACCCACTCCTCGTTTCTGCCAGGACCGTAATCTGTCATGGGCCCCCATGTACCGCCTCCTCATGTGCTGCCCGGACCAGAGTGTGTCATGGGTCCCTGTAACGGCCCTCCCATTGCCTGCTGCCCAAGGGCCCGTAATCTGCCATTGGGCCACCCGTTCCGACTCCCTCATTGCTGCTGCCCAAGACCCCTAATATCTGTCATGGCTCCCCAGTACCGCCTCCTCATGCTGCTGCCAGGTCCAGAGAGAGTCATGTGTCCCTGTTACGGCTTCCCATTGCTGCTGTCTCCATCGCCACACTCTGCCAACAGTGCCACTTTCAGGTCGTCCTCCACACAGGCGGGTGGGATCCATTGTTGTCTATAGGTACTGTATGGCCTCCCATTGGCTTCTTCCAGGCCCGTTAATCTGCCCAATGGGGCCAACGTACCGTCTCCTCATGCGGGCTGCCCAGGAGCCCGTAATCTGTCATGGGCTCCCTGTTACCCGCCTCCTCCATGCTGCTGCCAGTCCAGGAGTGTGTTCTGGTTCGCCTGTAACGCGGGCCTCCCATTGCTGCTCTCTTCCATTCGCCACACTCTGTACATGTGCTCTTTCACAGGTCTCCTCACACTGCTGGTTGGTTCCATATTTTCATAGGGTGCTGTATGGCCTACCCATTGCTTGCTCGCCTCCACCGCCACACCCTGTGGCTTCCACACTCTGGTTATGGCCCCGTGACTGCCCGCAAATGAGTGGAAGTGATGCGGTGATTCTAAGATCGAACGGCACGTCATACTGCATTGTCATACTGACTGACAGTATTATTTCTCTTCCCCCACTGGACCACCAAGGGCATTTAAAATTAAAGGTTACAGTGTACTGCACCATAATTATACAGGCTCTCTGAAAGCTTAGAAACACCCTTGTTTTATAAGTTAAATTTGCAGCGAATATAATACGACTCGAATCGGAATTTATTCGCGGAATTCGCCCGAGATCAGATCGAATCAGCCGAATCAAAGTTTTGCATAATTCGCTCAATCCTCTAGTCTTCAATCCTAGCTCTGCCATTTGGAAAATCCTGCTGTCCTGCTGGTTGACGATAGATGTTGCCATAAATTCAGAACAACTTGGTCCAGATACTCACTCCTAGATGATTTCATCATCTACATGCGTTTTTATATAGCGCTATATGGTTAGTGCAATATTACTTCTCATTCTTCACCATTTGATGTCACGAATATTTGGATGATTGCTACAAATAGCCACTTTTCACTCATCCTCACGTTTTAAACTTGGGGAAACCATTCATTTTTGAAACTCATCCATGCTCGGCGATATCTATTAGCTATCGTGCGTTTATGCGCACCATTTTGCACATATTATAAAGCTTATTTCTCAAATTCAAAGTAATAATACATGCGTTTGGATTTTGTTTGCTTATATCATATAGGAGCGCTGCATGCTTGTTTTATATATTGTGGGGGAGCACTGTCTGCAGGGGGACACAGAGAATCAGGTAAGTAAAAATGTTTCTTTTAGACAAAATGAGCTGTTTAACCCTTGGCGTGCAGACACAGCCGCAGTACAAGGACGTTATTTTTTTACTGCCCAGAGTTGGCTTTAAGCTCACAATACATCTTAAAATCTGACATGTACAATCTCCTTTTTAGCTACCAAAAATATGTAATTGGAAGGACTACCTAACCTATCTAATCAATTTGTCAGGTAGGTTCTTGTGCTACATAGTTGTTGGTAGATTGTTGAAAGGAAATTCTACTCTACATATTATAACGTGATGATAATGCCTTTTGGTTTACCAAAACTATGTCATTATGAGGACCTATCTAAACTATCCAATCAATTGCTGTTAAATTGGGCAGGCCCTGGCACTACATAGTTATTTGTAGATCTAAGGAATATTGGACCTTGAAAATTGTAACACTGTAAATAAATGAGATTGTACAATCTGATTTTAATTTCTGTGTTTAAATATGAAGTACTTATGTGCTTGGGCTCCCTGAACAGGGTTCACCCAAGATGCTGCATCCTTGAAGGATAATGTTTTTGAAAAGAGAATTTGCTTCCTTTCAGACTCTCCCCTGTCTGACTGAAACTCATGCTCAAAAAAAATTAAAGGAACACTTTGAAAACACATCAGATCTCAATGGGGAAAAATATCATGCTGGGTATCTATACTGATATGGACTGGGTAATGTGTTAGGAACGTAAGGGTGCCCCATCATTTGATGGAAATGAAAATGATCAACCTACAGAGGACTGAATTCAAAGACACCCCGAAAATCAAAGTGAAAAAATTATGCAGCAGGCTAGTCCACTTTGCTGAAATTTAATTGCTCAAAAATGGTACTCGGTAGTTTGTATGGCCCCCCATGTGCTTGTATGCATGCCTGACAACGTCCGGGCATGCTCTTAATGAAATGACAAATGTTGTCCTGGGGTATTTCATCCCAGATCTGGACCAGGGCATCACTGAACTCTGGACAGTCTGAGGCGAAACCTGGCAGCGTCAGATGGACCCAAACATGATATCCCAAAGGTGTTCTTTTGGATTTAGGTCAGGCGAGCATGGGGGTCGCTCAATGGTATCAATTCCTTCATCCTCCAGGAAATGCCTGCATACTCTCACCATATGAGGCCAGACATTGTCGTGCACCAGGAGGAACCCACTGCACCAGTGTAGAGTCTGACAATGGGTCCAAGAATTTCATCCCGGTACCTAATGGCAGTCAGGATGCCATTGTCTAGCCTGTAGAGGTCTGTGCGTCCCTCCATGGATATGCTTCGCCATACCATCACTGACCCACCACCAAAACAGTCATGCTGAGTGATGTTATAGGCAACATAACATTCTCCATAGCTTCTCCAGACCATTTCACATCTGTCACATGTGCTCAGGGTGAACCTGCTCTCATCTGTGAATAGCACAGGGAGACCTGCCAATTCTGGTGTTCAATGTCAAAAGCCAATCGAGCTCTATGGTGCCAGGCAGTGAGCACAGGGCCCACTGGAGGATGTTGGGTCATCAGGCACACCCTCATAAAGTCTGTTTCTGATTGTTTGGTCAGTGACATTCACACCAGTGGCCTGCTGGAGGTCATGTTGTAGGTCTCTGGCAGTGCTCATCCTGTTCTTCCTTGCACAAAGGAGCAGACAACCCCCTCTGCTACTTAACAGACTAGATCAATATCCCAGGAGTTTAATTGACTTGATGTTATTGATTAAAAAGTGTTCCTTTAATTTTTTTGAGCAGTGTATGTAAGAAACCTTCTGAAGAGGTATGAAGATGGGCAGACTACCTGTTACCAAATTTCACAATGAGATATTATAAACAGACTCAATAAATAAATATGAAATACTCCCATTAATTCTAGTTATGGAAAAAGTCAAAATATATTTGAATGTGTTTTTCAGCTTTGATCACAATGAAGAAAACATATATCAAAAAACCATATCCCTTGTAAAGTGAAGTGCTAATGCCAAGAAATATAACAAAATAACAACAATCTGTCATGTTCCTAATTGAGCAACATGCGTTTTCATTAATATTATAAGAATAAGTTTGCATCACTTAGCAAGTTGTTGATTTAAAATGCAAATAATCAACCTCTCAGCAAGAGTCTGCCCTGTAATTCAAGGAGTGCTCAAAAGACAAATTATCTAGTCAAATGCAACCACTTTATGGACCTCTGTCAGGGACTTATTAGACTGTATTTATTGTAGACCTGGATACACTGTCAGTGAACAACACCTCCTGGAGGTCTCAGGACACTGCTAGTGAAACCAGGCGTTCTATTTAAAAAGCAAATAGAGCTGCCTCGCGTTTTTAGCTTTCCTTACATGAGCTTAATATGCTCTGCTGAGCTCAGTGCGTATTTGGGCAAAGCTGACTAATGAACCCAGTCAACATGTTTGTACAGGAGACAAATTTAGCTGCTTTGATTTTGCAAGCATCCGTTTGTTACTACATAAATCATTTTGTTCCTGACATTTCCTCCACAAAAAAACAAAAATAAATATTTTCCAAGGGAAAGCATTAAATGAGAAATGCAGGGTGAATATGTCACATATCATGGATGTTTTTACATAGTAAGGGTATAGAAAACCAGAAAAATTATGTTCAATGCAGTTTTAGAAGCTCAGGTCTAAAGAAAAACAGTTCTATAATTTCGACTGTTTAGAGTTGCTTAGCCTTCCAAATGTTAACTATTAAAGGGAAACTGTAATGTTTTGGGCCAATTTTAATGTATTTTTCTTATATTTGTTAATGTTTAAAATCTGTTTTTGCTTATTTTCTATTTGATCACTCTTCAGTTTACACTATCTTTCTTTTTCTCTTTTTCTGCATATTCTCTCTGGCCTCCATTTGCTTGTTCCTGTGCACCTACTCTGTGGTCTCCACTTTTTTACTCCTCTATGCCTACTCTTCTTCCTCACTGTGCAACTTCAAGCCTGCTTCTGTCATCCATCTGCTCTTTCAATCCTACTTTTCTCCTTTTCTGGGGCCAGTCTCCTGTTTCCTCCTGCTTTGAGCTCACTCTCCAGTCTGCACTCTCTTTCTCCTCCACCCAGTGTTTTCTGCCATTTGTTTCCTCCTGTAAAGTTATTTTCCTCCTCCTTACTTTCCTCCTCCTCTGGGCCCAAACTCCAGTCTCCTGTTGCCCTGGGCACACTCTCTTCCACTGCATCCAGTGTTTTTTTGCCATCCATCTCCTCAACCAGTCTCCTCCTCCATTGCGTCCAACTACAGTATCTAGTCTCCTTCTTCTCTGTGCACTCTTTAGTCTACTTCTGCTTTACTGCACTCCCCAAATTCATGACTTCATAAATGGCAAAAATTTCCTAATATGTAGTTTATGAAGTTGCAATACAGAAGATTCTGATTTTTATTCACATATCTACTCCAACAGAAGTCTGGTGATGAATGATAAGAATGAAAAATATATTTACCAAAGTAGCCTTTTTCCTATGATAGTGATAACATCTCTCTAAGATAACAGCTGAGGCCTGCATGTGGTCTCAGATACAAAAGGATGTTGTTTCTTTCTACGACTCCTGGCTTCAAAACCAATTGTTTTGTTAAAGCAGTGGAAGTCCACTTTGCACATTAATCTTCCAGCTCTTTTTTTTAGGATTGGGCCAATTAACAGAGAGAACAAATCCAGGGTGCATTTGGTGAAGATGCTAAGAATGTTAATAATAGACAAATAAAAATGTAGTCACAAGTTTCATATGCAATACACCTGTCGTTTTCACATCAAATCAGCAGACAGCTGTATAATATTATCATCAAATAATTTTTCCATACTTTCTATGCCTTGTTGCAAGCTGGAAGCACATCAGCAAAGGTCACACACCATAACTCCAACAGGTGTAGCATTGTAAGAGGAGAGTGTCTTGCTCAGCCACGAGGTTTAACAAGGCAGAAAAAAGCATGGACAATTAAGTAGAGTTTATGTCCAATGGCTGTCTGTTGTTTTATTCTGATAGCTGCAAGTGCATTGCATACATCACTTTTGAATAAGTTTTTATCTGTATATTCATATCTTCTTGTCTTATTATCTTTACTATGCCAGCGCACTCTGGATCTCTTTTTTGTTCATCAAATGAGTCCCCCATGCTCTTTGTTTATGTTGTAGTAAAGTAATTGATTGATTTATGAAAAATTATATAAATGGTACTAAAACCCACAATTCTTTGGTGGTTTACAGATAGCATAGCGCAAATTACATTGTCCCCTGCCCCAAGAGAGCACGTTTGTATCAACATTATTTAGAAGCCAGTCATTCTGCCAGCATGTGTTTTTATTGTCGGGGGAAAGAAGACCTCTCAGAAGAAAACCAAGCTAAATAGAATCACTGATAAAGACCCCAATGCAATCCAGGCCATGCCTAATCCTAAAGTGGACTTTTTACCCAAAAAACAATGATGAGCCATACTATTCATGTTTAAGGACCTGTCATGAAAGACCGCCTAAAATTACTTAAAAAAAACCATTTAGAATGTTTTTAAAAAACTTCTGCTTCCCAACTCATCTGTTTAGGCATTGGCGACATAGCCAGTGCCTCCCAACCGCCTTCTGGGAAAGGCCACCAGTGCCTTTTAGGCCTCTCGCTGTAATTGCAATATCTCACAAGATTGCTGATAATCATTGAAGAGGTGCAGGGAAGTCAATGGTGGACTGGCTCTGGGAATCAGGAGAGAGAAACTGGCCACTGATGACACAAAAAAAGGATGGAGGTGAGGTATACTGAAGCACTAGGTAGCCCTAGAGGGGGACAGCAAAGAAAACAAAGGGAAGCAAGGCAGGAAGATTGAACAAATCTGCATTACTAGATTGTAACATGAGCATCTATGCATGCATGGTCATGTGTTTCGGTGCAGGAGCACCCTTAATCCCATTCGTCTTGCAGTGCCCTTGTATTCGTGTGTGCATGCTTACTGCTAGTTGTGGTGCCAAGTGCACTATTTAAAGCTATGTCCTGCAAGACTGAGATATCTTTGGCTCTACTCATGAGACCAGTGGTTTTGCATTTGATCTTGATTCCTTGTTCATGATTCAGCATGTTTCTGACTCATCTTTGACTTTTTTCCCTCTCTGCTCATCTGCTCATGTCTGTTATGAATTGCTCTCTGTCTGTAATTCCTAAGTCCCTGGTACTTTGCTGTCCACAAGTTGCTCACCCAGCCTGTCACTGACTTCATTTTTGCCTGACAAATTGGTATAGTTTTGCATAGGTGCTGCTGACTTTGGCCTGTTTCTGATCTGTTGTCATCAGTGAACCACATCCCATGTCACATCTACCTGCTTGCAATAGTGCTTCCAAGTTCTGTCATTCATGATATTTTTTAACCATGTCATTTCTGTTCTTCTACCCAGGGGTGCTTGGACTGACTCAGTAAGAGAGGTCGTCTTTGTCATCTCAGGCTTCCCATCTACTATAGGTATGTGAGAGTAAGTATATAATATAATTTAATTGGCAGAAGATACTTTAATGGGATGTCTTATAGGTGGTGGGGGGATGATGTCTGCTTTTAAAATAATGATCTGCATAGAGACTGAAGACCTCTTTAGGCTCTATGTATGTAGCCCATTTCCACATAGTTGGAACATATGTTGCACCTGTATGGTAACTGAAGGCTAAGCCTCCTCTCATTTGGGAGTTGTGTGGACTGTATTCTATGAAACTCTCTGGCAGTGCCTGTGGGAATCAGAAATTCAACTAGGACTTCAACTGGAAAACATACTCAGGCAGTTCCACATTCTCCCTTAACCACTTGCCTTCCTGAAGATTTTACCCCCTTCATGACTGGGCCAGGGGCAAGGAGGTAATTGCCCCCCCCCGACTGCTCTGATGCCCTCTCTGTGTGTTTTTTCTCTGTGCAGGCCATGTGGAGCAGTATCTCTCTCTCTGTGCGGGCAATGTGAAGCAGTCTCTCTCTCTCTCTCTCTCTGTGCGGGCAATGTGGAGCGGTCTCTCTCTCTCTGTGCGGGCAATGTGGAGCAGTCCCTCTCTCTCTGTGCGGGCAATGTGGAGCAGTCTCTCTCTCTCTCTCTCTGTGCGGGCAATGTGGAGCGGTCTCTCTCTCTCTCTCTCTGTGCGGGCAATGTGGAGCAGTCCCTCTCTCTCTCTGTGCGGGCAATGTGGAGCAGTCTCTCTCTCTCTGTGCGGGCAATGTGGAGCAGTCTCTCTCTCTCTCTCTCTGTGCGGGCAATGTGGAGCAGTGTCTCTCTCTCTCTCTCTCTCTCTCTCTCTGTGCGGGCAATGTGGAGCAGTGTCTCTCTCTCTCTCTCTTCTCTGTGCAGGCAATGTGGAGCAGTCTCTCTCTCTCTGTGCGGGCAATGTGGAGCAGTCTCTCTCTCTCTCTCTCTGTGCGGGCAATGTGGAGCGGTCTCTCTCTCTCTTTCTGTGCAGGCAATGTGGAGCAGTCCCTCTCTCTCTCTGTGCGGGCAATGTGGAGCAGTCTCTCTCTCTCTGTGCGGGCAATGTGGAGCAGTCTCTCTCTCTCTCTCTCTCTCTCTCTCTGTGCGGGCAATGTGGAGCAGTGTCTCTCTCTCTCTCTCTCTCTGTGCGGGCAATGTGGAGCAGTGTCTCTCTCTCTCTCTCTCTCTCTCTGTGCAGGCAATGTGGAGCAGTCTCTCTCTCTCTCTCTCTCTCTGTGCGGGCAATGTGGAGCAGTCTCTCTCTTTGCGGACAATATAGAGTGGCCTCTCTCTCTGTGTGGGCAATGTAGGGTGGTCTCTCTATCTCTCTGTGTGGGCAATGTGGAGCAGTTTCTCTCTCTGTGCAGGCAATATGAAGCAGTCGCTCTCTCTCTCTCTCTCTGTGCGGGCAATGTGGAGTAGTCTCTCTGTGTGGGCAATGTGGAGCAGTCTCTCTCTCTCTCTCTGTGCGGACAATGTGGAGCAGTCTCTCTCTCTCTCTGTGCGGGCAATGTGGAGTAGTCTCTCTGTCTCTCTGTGCGGGCAATGTGGAGCAGTCTCTCAGTCTCTCTGTGAGGGCAATATCCAGCAGTTTCTGTGTGGGAAACCATACTTTCTTTCTCTCTGGGGACGAAAATTAAAGGGAAGTGTCTCCAGTTGAACATAGATGACAAAAAACTTATGGGTTATAATAACCACCCTTACTATACCAAAATAAGAAATATGTTTTTTTGCCTTCAGATCTACTTTAAATCACATTGCATATGGTACTTGTAGCTTAAATACTGAAATTTGCACTTAAAACTGTAATTTTGTATCTTTTTGAAATGTGAATAAAAACTTGGCTATGCCAGTAAATCTCACTTTGGTAGATTGGCAACACTGGCTAAGTAATACTAAAACAGCACACACAGCAGCTGTGAGACCATTTACTCAGCCGTTCTCATGGCCACAGTGTGCAGGACACGAATACACTATGATCTGGCCAGGGGTGGAGGAGCAGAGTTTTTTACAGGCAGTATGATAGTACTGGCAGGGAGGAATTGTTAAGGGCAGAAATGACACCTCCTCTATCACTTCCCTTCCGCGTCCTATGCACAGGAGGGAAGAGACTCAGGGGTCAAGGCTAGAGCTGGCTAATTAGCACCTAATTAGTGAGGTAAGACATGCTCTACTATTCGTTTGTTTTATAATATCTGGGATGGGGGCCAAGTCACTGCAGCATAGGTCTCTGGGTTGTATTTACCCCTGGGCCAAAGGTTGCCAGTCAGCCCCTGCTTCATGACCGGGCCATTTTTTGCTATACGACACTTCTCTACTTTAACTGACAATTGTGTGGTCATGCAATGATGCACCCAAATTAAATTGATAAGACCCCCGGTCTGTGGAGAGATTCCTGGTTTATCAGCAGAATTCTGGGAACACCCCTTGAACACGGAAATCACGACAGCTTATGTTCAGAGATGTTCAAAGTTTATTAGACATTAATAAGATTATATAGACTACAGATAATAATAAGGGAGGGGGGGGGAGCGAGTTTCAAAACTGTAACTTGTAACTTTCCATCATGAGCTAACTACATGAAACATAACATATACATTTCTTGGTACAAATTGTTTTGGCTAACTTTCTGGGAAAACAGCCAGACAAAGACATTGTCAGGGTCGTGTTAGCTTCTGTTGATACATCCTTGAACAACCAAAAACAGTTTCATTAAACTTCTAATATCTCTACAAAAAGCTAACTTAATACTTAATACTTAAAATGGCGTACATAATACAAAATGGAAGTTATCTAGATCCTTTCAATCCCCTCTAAGATCATGAACATGATCTCAATTCTTTACATAGCCAGATAACCTTCATTTGTATTTTGCAGCTTTGTAGCTCTAGCAATGCAATATAATGAGCATTTAAAACATAGATATAAAGATAAAACAAAAAACAATATCATGACTATGCTTACAGCGATACCTTTCATCCATGAAAAGATGGAACCAAATCCTGATCCTAACCAATCAAAAGGAGTCCATCCATCTTTTCCTATAGCTCTAGCTTCTTCCATCAAACCATCTACCTGTTCCCTGTGTTGCTTTATTATTTCATAATAATCTGGAACAGTCATTGTGGTATTATATATCCAAGTACAACATTCATAACCTGTCATCTCACACAAACCTGTCAGAGCAGCACTCATACTTTCAATAGCTAATTCTTGCATCTCCAGCTGTTTTCTAATAGCTCTGGTCTCAGTATTTAGCAACCCTATGTCCTTAGAGTTCCTCTCCAGTATGTCATCAATAATGTTTGTGTAATTATTTATTTTGTTCATAAGTGTTATTCCCCATCCAGTGTAAGTAGGAAACCATGACCAAACCTTATCCCCTGTAGAGAATAGATCTACCTTTTCTTGTTTGGTTTCCCTTCTCTGTCTCAGAGTTAGTTGGTATTTTGGGTATGTACTGGCTTTTACCTGGTGTTCCTTTTGGTCTATAGCTGCCATAATTGGCACTAATTGGGCTACATAGCACCAGCCCTGGACATTACTCGGTATCCAAGGGTAACAGATCTTACCACAACAGATATAGGTATTGTTTCCCAAGGAGATCGGCAATTTTTGTATTGCAGAATGAAATTCAGGGGTGACAACAAGTGTAAAATTAAAAAAAAAAGAAGTTTTCCAAACATAGTTTTCCCCACATTATCTTGTATCCCTTCTAAACTTTCATTCAGGGTTTTACCATTTACTTGCCAGAGTTTCACAGAAGAAGTTCCATCCCTCCTTCCAGGATCAGATATGTTTAATATGGACTGAGAGCACATTCCCCTTCCCTTGTGGGAAGTATTCCCCAGTCTAAAACACCAATCGGGGAGTTGAGTGACTCCCAGAGTTGGAAAAGATATGGTGGCATTAGAAGTAATATTGGTCAAACCAATACTTACATTCCCTTTTATTAACAAAAATATTTTGACTGGAGCGGCCAGAAGAGGAATTTCATATGTGCTAGGATGTAACTTACTACATATCCAACATTTATCAGAACCTGACTTTTGAGCATAAGCATATTTAAACTGCATCATCAACATTTTTCCTGAAAAAGGATTGTTCTCTTCAAAACTTTCTTTTTGACTTTCTTTCACTTTTGGTTATCTGGGTCTCATTTAAAAACTAGTCCTTGACCACAGATACCTTTTATTAGGCCCAAGTCCTCAGGGTGATAAATACAGTTAGTTAGGATCCATACTGGCAGGAAAAAGAGCACAGTCAGTGTGCCCAATAGGACCCAGAGTTTCAAAGCACCATGAGGGGCAGTAAAAAATTTCATCTTCAGGGCCTTTTTCACCTTACTTCACCCACTCTTCGAGGATTTTCTCTCTCATACTTCACCTCCTTTTTCCATCTCATGTTTCTCAGGTGTTTGGTTCACCTTCTTCACTCGACTAGCATGGATCCAGGACTGGGAATTCTCCACCAGAACAGCCGTTCTGGTAACCGCTATCACCGTAGTAGGTGGTCCAAAGGGGTAGCCTTGCTTCTTGTCTTTAGCGAGTTGGCGGACCACTACGACATCTCCCACTTGGAAAAGGTGTGTTGGTTCCTGAAAAGATAAAGAAAAAGTGCGAGCAACATTTCTTTCAACCTTATCTAAAAGTTTGAATCAATTTTCTCACATATCTTTCTTGTTGTACCAGGTCAAGGTCCCCTCTTTCTAACATAAGTGGCTGTCTAGCCCAAGGAGTGGGGAACGGTCTTCCCATTAATATTTCAAAAGGAGATAACCCTGTAGTCTTATTATTAGGTGTCATTCTTACCTCTGCTAGAATTGCAGGTAACATCTTCTTCCAGTGGGTATAGGTTCCTCCAGTGGCCTTCCTCAACTTATCCTTAATGTCCTGTTTCATCCTTTTTCTACTATACCCGAACTTTGAGGATGATAGGGAATATGAAACTTCCAATCTATCTTAAGTACTTTACCAAATCTTGACATACCTTGGCCACAAAAGCTGGTCCGTTATCAGAATTTATCTGCAGCGGACATCCCCATCTGGGTATTATCTCCTGTGTGAGAATTCTGACTACAGTTGTGCATCTTCTTTATTAGTGACAAATGCTTCCACCCATCTGCTGAACATATCCACCATTACCAACAAAAACTCTTCTTGCCTCTGTCCTGTTTTTGGCATGTGGGTAAAATCTATTTGTAAATGGGTGAAAGGTGTAGTTGGGTACACTAGATGCTGGTGTTGTGATTTCTTTGGGTTCTGTGGATTGTTCCTTATACATGTAATGCACCTAGAAACATATTCTTTCACCAACCTAGATAAACCTGTAATGTAAAAATCCTGCAATAATGTTTCACATGTTGTTTTCCATCCTCTATGTCCTAGACCGTGGTACTGTGCAATGAACAATGGGGCACTTGACATGGGAATGCATGGTTTCCCCTCTAAGCACACTAGACCAGAAGCTGGATCTAGTTGTGCTCCAGAACCATCCCAGTCTGCTAAATCGATTTTTGTAGCAAATTTTTGTAAATCTGCATACATCTGGTCATGTGGGGTGGTTGTGATGCCTGAAGTGAGCAAAGGCATCTGCTCACTGGCCACCTGTTGTAATGCGGCTTCCTTTGCTACCTTATCTGCTAATGCATTTCCTTTGGCAATATGATCTCTGCGATTTGTATGTGCCCTGCAATGTAGAATGGCTAATGTTTTTGGTAACTGTATGGCTTTGAGTAGATCAGATATCAAAGAAGAGTGAGATATGGTTTTGCCATCAGCAGCAATGAATCCTCTTCTCTCCCAAATGACCCCAAAATCATGTACAGCACCATGGGCGTACTTGGAGTCTGTGTAAATGTTGACATCCTGTCCTGCAAATAATTGACATGCTCTTGTAAGGGCAATCAGTTCGGCTGCTTGGGCTGACTGATATGGAATTGGCTTTGCCTCGAGTATATTTTGTCAGGAAGTTGCACAATGCCGTATCCTGCATGGTAAGTACTATCATTTGGCCTAGAACATGAGCCATCTACAAACACATCTGGGGCCCCATCAAGAGCCACAGCTGACATGTCGGACCTAGGGGAAGTGTCTTGCTGTATGTGGGTTATACAATTGTGTTCTGGTGCCACTTCATCCTGTTCCCCCTTTAGCCCCAGTAGGGCATTCAAAATTGGAGTAGGACCTGAATTTGCTGAAGAATATTTAATAATCAAGTTGGGATCAGATAGAAGAATCACTTCATATCCGCTCAACCTTTGTGCTGACATGTGTTGAGTGTGTATGTTTTTCAGTAGTAAGGACACTTGGTGTGTGGTGTGTAGGGTAGTTTCATGTCCCAATGTGAAAGAAATAGCCATCTCCACCAGAATTGCGCACGATGCAACAGCTCTCAGACAAGCAGGCATGCCCTGAACCTGAGTTGGCACTACTTTGGAAAAAAAAAGCTACAGCTACAGGGCGGAGCTTGCCTCCATGTTCCTGAGCCAGGACCCCCGCCATGGTTGTACAATTTTCCCTAGCATACAGATGAAACATTTTTCTTATAATCAGGTAGTCCAAGACCAGGGGCCGTTACCATAGCATTCTTCAGGTACACAAAGGCATCAACCATTTCATTTGACCATGTGAGAATGTCAGGTGATTCTGAAAGTGTGGCAGACCTCAGAGTGTGATCATAGAATGAACAATCAGGTATCCATTGGCGGCAGTAACCAATCATACCAAGAAAAGTTAGCATGTCCTTTTTTTGTTTGTGGGCGGGGCAGACCCACGAGAGCCGCAGCTCTTTTGTGACTGACATTCCTCTCACCATGACTTAGAATAAAACCAAGGTATTCAACCTGTTTTTGGCACCATTGCAATTTCTTTTTTAGATGCTTTGTGACCATTCCCTGACAACCATTCTAACAGAGACCAACTATCCTCCTGACTGGCCTCCTGACTTGAACTACAAATCAATAGGTCATCCACATATATAATGAGGACCGAACCATTGGGAGGGGTCCAGGACCTCAGTGTGGTCTGGAGGGCAAGTGAGTAGACTGCAAACGAATCTACATAGCCCTAGGCATTCTACACCAGCTCATCTGGCAATTTTCAGAATATAAATACAAATAGCGCCCTTGTCTGGTGGTCCACAGGAACCGAAAAAAAAAAAATGCATTTGTTAAATCAATCACTGTAAAATATTCTGCATCGGACGGAATGGAGGTGAGGAGTGATGGCACATCAGGCACTATTGGGGCTAATGGAACCACCAAATTATTTATGGCCCTCAAATCTTGTACAAACCTGTAAGAGCCATCCGGCTTCTTAACAGGATTGATAGGTGTGTTGTAAGGAGAAACAGTTTCTTCTACCTTCTGTTTACATGCTGTAGCAATAGGGAGGGAAGCCTTATTCTTGAAAACCCTTTTTAATTCTGTGTCAAGCTCCTCCCACATAGTTTCTCTCCCTTCTGTGGTGTTCAGTTTATAGGCAGTAGCCTGTGTATTACTTGGTTCTATGTGACTAATGCTTTTTACATTTATCCAATCCCAAGCTGGATTATTTCCCAGAATACCATCAATGATCAATCTCATATCTTCCTGTGTGTAATTTCTTCCTAAACATGCCTTTTTTAAATAAGCAAGTGTACCTCCAGGAGATACTGTAGGCTTGGGACAATGTTTAACAATCTTATTAATATCTTCTAATTCTATGGGTTTTTTTTTAGAATTAGTTCTCCTGCTGTGAGAAAAGGTAGTGTCAATATAGCCAACTCCTTTCCTCCTACGGCCCCCTCATCTTCTCTTTTTCCCTCTTGTTTCTTATCCATGGATCTAAGCTGCATTCTAAATTCCTCCACCTCTCTCTGCCCTTTCTATGACTGGTGTCACTTCTTCTCCATTGACCATCCTTTTTCTGTAATTTTATTATATTTACCTGTCCCTGTTCTTCGTATTCCAACTCTCCTTCGTTGTCATTATTCTCTGTAAGGATGCCTTGAACTTGGCTACCCTCCTCTGGTGATTTTATACTAATAATCTGTTTGGGTCTAGTGGAGGGGCCTGGCTGTATTGGTTGTAGATCCGGGACGGGAAGTGGCGCAGGGCAGGGGCAGGGACAGGGGCAGGGGCAGGAGCAGGAGCTGGAGCTGCAGGGCAGCAGGGGCTGGAGGGGCATTAGGCTGGGGAGTAATCATCCCCAAACTAATCAAAAAAATCATCATCAGCAGCATTTTTAAAACCACTTAATGAAGGATATATATTATACGGAGGGGGTGGGGTGGGGTTGGTGTCTGAACTGTTTTCAGTCCAATCTTGGGTCTGCATGTCTTTTCAGATTGATGCTTTTCCTGGCATATTTTTAATGTATCCAATTTCAACTTCCTCTTTTGTTTTAAAGAGAAAATCAAATTGAACTTTCCCTTGCTATTATCAACCCAATACGGTGACCATTTTAACCAGTTTTCTCCCCCTTTCTTTGGGAATGGGTCTGTACTCCCCATAGCTTCTGTCCAGCCTGCCATACAATCCACCCAGGGATTTATTAAATAATAGTCCGTTCCACAAACTCTAGCAACATAATCCTTACAATTTTCTCCCTTTTCTGGGGGGGGACCTGGTGGGTAACTACCTCCTTGACCCATATTTAGACAGTGGATAAAACAATTTTAGCTTAAAATCTTATTTTGTTCCACACAACAAATTATCTTATACTTCTACGCAACAGAAAGAAAAAGCAAAAGACAGATAAACCAGAATCTGCTCCACAGACTTATTAACCTCTTGATAACTTCCCAAAAGTTATCTCTTCACTGTTTTACCAAAAACAGTGTGTTCTACCAGAGAACTGTGTTTACCAAAACACTTTTTTTTTTTTTTTTATAGTGCACTATTTTGTAACTCTTACCAAAGAGTTAAGTCTGCTTTACCAAAAGCAGCTACAGGTTATCACGGGTCTATATAGACAATACAGAATGATTCAAGACCTTCCCTCAACACAGGGCAAGAAAGAGCTTTTAGTCATAAAAAGACAAAAGGTTTACTTACCAAGTGAGGTGGGTGGTCATCCCGGGCCGAGCCCCCAGCTGAAAGGAATGATTTTCTTTTCCCCTCAGAGACCCCCGGTCTGTGGAGAGATTCCTGGTTTATCAGCAGAATTCTGGGAACACCCCTTGAACACGGAAATCACGACAGCTTATGTTCAGAGATGTTCAAAGTTTATTAGACATTAATAAGATTATATAGACTACAGATAATAATAAGGGAGGGGGGGGAGCGAGTTTCAAAACTGTAACTTGTAACTTTCCATCATGAGCTAACTACATGAAACATAACATATACATTTCTTGGTACAAATTGTTTTGGCTAACTTTCTGGGAAAACAGCCAGACAAAGACATTGTCAGGGTCGTGTTAGCTTCTGTTGATACATCCTTGAACAACCAAAAACAGTTTCATTAAACTTCTAATATCTCTACAAAGCTAACTTAATACTTAATACTTAAAATGGCGTACATAATACAAAATGGAAGTTATCTAGATCCTTTAGCAATCATTGGCCAGGACCCGCTGATCTGCTTGTGCTGTAACTAATCACAGCAAGGGCAGCGCGCACGCATGCCCCCTACCCAGAAAGAGTTGCATCATGTATTAAATACATAATCCACTGCAGAAAGGCCGCCTTGCCGCTGTACTCCTACGTGAGGTGGTCGGCAAGCAGTTAAATTAATTACTTACTGGTATAGGAAGCTGAAAAATAATAGACCTACTGGCAGCATTAACAGGTAATAAAACTGTGGTATTGGGGGGGTTTTTTAAAACAAAAAATTCTGTGTTAATTCATTTAACAGACTGAATAATATGTGTATACTATTATTGATTTTTCCCAAAGGTCCACTGTAGTGGGCAAGTAATCAGAGTAATTTAGCCCCTGATACAGTACTGTGACTGCATATGTACTAGGAGGGTTAAAGCATAAATAGATATCTTTGTACGGCTAAAGAATCTACAGATTGCATGCAGGTGTTGCCGTTGATGGCAACCCAGGACCCTTGGCTGCAAAGTTTGAATGCTAAGCACGTAACAACGTGCCACAGTCCACTTTGTATAGGATTCAAGTGTAAGTCTGAGGATATGAACATAACCAGAAAAATGTATGTTCCTTCTTGATCCCCAAACATATTAAAATGAGTTGTTGCTAGCTAACCAGTGTAAAACATTCATGCATTTGCTTTCAGTGTCGATCTATTTCTTCATATAAAAATATTTTCATCAAATAGGTCTACTGGAATAACCCATGATGAATAAAGCCAAGCATTTCAATTCAGCAGTTAACATTTTAACATTCATTTTGCCCATTACTGTTCAGTATATTAATGCACCTATCCATTTAAAATATGATGTTTAGATTTTCATTGAAGCTTTGGGAACAATCAAGGCAGCAATGCACATTTTGTCTACGAACCACACAGTAAATTGATTTGCACTAGTTCATATTTGTTTCACTGCCTTGAATTTCAAATCAACAATGAAGTTTTTTTTTTTTTTTAAGAAATGGCAAATGCACTGCAGGGATGAATTGATATTGCAGTAGAGCCCTGGCATGTTGTTATAGTAGGGCCAGCATCTATCAGAGAAGGTGTTAAAGCATTGTCAGTCCTTTTACATTCAAATAAACGCATTTGATTGAGTGCTGGGGTCAAGTCCTACATCTGCTTCACACTTCTTATGACTTCTTTTGAAAGAAAACTTATCTTGCAGCTTCAAAACAATCTAAAAGATCACTAAATCCAAACGATAATAGAAGTAACAATTTATAAATGCAACATTTCAGATGCCTATTAACTGTAATGTTTAGTAGAGAGTTTTGGGAGTATAATGAAATAGCAATTATAAGAAAAGTTGAAGTATGAAATTAGATGAGAGCAGCAGCCTAAAATCAACTGATTAAATTTGAAAAGTATCAGTACAAAAAAAAGAGTTATAATGGCCACTGATTTTCTCTATTATAGTTTATTTTATGGCTAGTCGTCCCTTGATTCAAGCAATGCTCTCACAAGGCATGTAACTGCTTCAGCTGAAGTGCTTGATGTAACTTTCTGAGAATGCAGTCATGTCTCTGTGTATTTAGGTTCTTTTTCCTAATGTGTGCCTAAACTGTGCCTGAAGGCTTTGTGTCACCCAAAGACTTATTCATCCATCCCTCAAGCAAGCCATGCTTCCATGAGATTGCTTAAACATGCTCAAAAATGTGGGAGAAGTAGGCTAGGACTTTGTTCTCTTTAGACATGGACATTCTGTGCATTTTCAGGCATACCCAGAACTGATCCTGTAAGTTCTGAGTTTTTATCAGGCTTACTTTTCCAGTTGGAGCTGATGGTATAACTTGCAGTGGCCTACCAGGAAGCATTTGTACAAGATAGCCAAATCATTCAACTGGCATTGCGATTAAGTCTTAAAAATGCATCAAAATGCGCTGACTGACTTTGTTTTTTCAGTAATTAATTTTAGCTCATGACAAGTGATAAGTAGATCAGTTCACCCAAACCAGGGTCCAACATGGACTGGGTTGTATTGTGATGGTTAAAATTTTCATGCTGATCGCCAAACTTCCAGGCAAATGTATCCCTTATACTGAATTGGTAAAGGGATTCTTTGGGCTCCTTTTGAGTTTACGTGGGGAGTTTGAGCTCCGCTACGTAACGCACACAGATCACTAACAAACCAGAAAAAGTTGGATTCCCAATGGATCCTGGTCATTATGTAAAATTTGGGCTTCTGTACTAGTTTACTACATCATCTACTTAGATGAAATTAAAACATCTGCCATTTGAAGCAAATGTCAGTATCCAATTATCTGAACCATTAGGTTTGTTGACCTTTAATGAGCATTACTTATTACCTTAATTGTGGACAACATCAATGACTTAATTTCTTTTTAATTCTCTATAAAAAGAGAATAAACTTCAGTTCAGCTGATGATTGCTGATAATGTAATAGGACTGCTGGTAATTTATGCATAATACAATTTTAAAAAACTGTTCAGCAAATATGTACACAGAACTCGTCACATCTTAGCACCCGTGAAGGGATGGACACTGCTCAACCGACCCCAGCAGTTGAATGTTGAGGAATGGCCCTGCGCGTTTGTTTTTCAGCCGCCGTTGTGGCCAGCCCTCTGAAGCATTTAGCCCTGCCCACCGGGGGCTTGATCTGTGACCAAGACATGCCTTAAGAGGGCATGACCAGAATGGTGGTTGAGGTCATTCCTCCAACATCTTTGGATTCCTGGGGGTCAGTTAAACAGCGTCCATCCCTTCACTTGTATTGACTGACACTCGGACCCATGCTTCCCTCTTTCATTTGCAGTTGGGGTGATCTTTTTCATTCCATCCATAACTTGGAGTGGCGCCATAAGGTACATCTTAGCACAGGTTCAGTTGTTGGTGTCATGAACTTCTTTTTAATTTTCTGTTTTTGCTTATTTGATTGGCACTACAGCACCATCCAACAATCTGGGTATAAATAGATAAGTGAAATAAACACTGAAAAGAATTCTATGTACTGTTTTTAAAGTTCCTATGCATGGATTCATTTCAGTTGATTTACTAGATGAGTTGAAATTATTCCCCCAATAAGTTACAGCAATTTCCAGTCAAGTATAGATGAAAAAAGTAAACAGGAATTTGCTTTTCACATGAATTAGATATATAATAGAATATGTATTCACATTCAGTGAATGTATTGTGTAATGATTCTCAACTTCTGTAAATCAGCCCTATTGAATCTATGTTAAAGTAGTTCTAAAGGCAAAACATTTTACCTTAATGCATTACCTGCAATAAGGTAAAAATGTCCCAATTATTTATATTGACTTCTCACCATTTCTCAGGCTCCATGTACAACTGCAGCTGATAAAACTCATGTTTTAGGGGACAGTTGTTTTTTTGAACACACAAAAACTTGCGTTCAGAAGTAGATTGTTTATCAACGTTTGGAAATTTTTGCTTATGGCAAATCACGTTTTATAAGCGTTTGCATCTGAAATTTTTTTGTAACTCTTCCAGTTCCTGATGCTGTCCAGAGCCGTTTTATCATGATGAACAATGCAAGCCAAAGCATTTTCCCGGTACTCAAATGGACCTGGTACACCATACTTTGAGATTTTGCATGAAAGAAAATATGTTTAGACACTGCTGCAATAAATTTCTGCACAGAAATGAGCTGGAACAAATCCAAAATCCTCCCACAAAAAAAAAGAACAGCTAATCTCAACAATACTGCTTTCTCTGTTTCTGCAATCTCTATTTCTCTCAAAATGTCGAAATATTTAATTTTTTTACTGTGTTTTTCAGTGCATTCTGGGCATTTTGGAAGGTCTCCTGATGGTTATCTTTAAAAACGCTTCTAAATGCAAATGCTCATAAACGCGCATAAATGTGGTATGCAAACGCAGCTAAACAGACATTTTTTAAACCTACGTTTTCCAGCAGTCAGTTTCCATAGTTCAGAAGTGTCCCGTGTATATGGGGCCTTTATACTTACCTGAGTCCTTTTCTCAATCCAGCGCTGTGCCTATCTGCAAGCAGAGCTGGTCTCTTTCTCTCTCCTCAAAGGACACAGAGGCAGCAGTGCGAGCCATTGTCTGCTGCTGCATTCAATCAAATCCTGCTGTGAGGAGGGATGGGGGCCTAGCCATGCTGTGTGTGTCTATGGATGCACACAGTGCAGCTTGGGAGCAAGCCCGTATGTGTAACCTCATAGCAAGTGGCTTTTTATGGTAGGCACACAGTGAAGAGGAGGAGCTTAGAATACTGCTGGGGGGAACCATAAGAGGAAGTTTGGGGCAGTTCTAGGTAGTATATTATGTTTTTTTTTTTATTTTGGAAAATAAATCAAAGCCTCTTTACAACCACTTTAAATTTCACCAGACTGATCATGATACTAACAAAAATATCTGTTTAGTTAAAGTAGTTGTGAAGGCTCAAAGTTTATTACTTCATGTATTCTATGCATGAAATTAACAAAACCTTCTTTGTGCAACACCCCCCCCCCCAATACTTAACTGAGCCCCATTGCGATCCTTAGTAATGTGCATGAGAGCATTCAGCTCTCGAGGGACTCTCCCTCCTCATTTGGCCTGAGACAGCAGTGAAGCCAATGGCTTCTCAATCATAGCCAGTGAGCGAATGAAGAGAAGGGGTGGGGCTCAGCCATGGGCTCTGTGTGTGAATGGACACGCAGAGCAGCAACTCGGGAGCAAGCCAGCTTGGGTGCCCCCATAGCAAGTTGCTGGCTGTTGGGGCACTTGGCAGGGAGAGGTAGAGGTCAGGAGCACCTAGTGGGGGACCTGAGAAGAGAGGAGGATCGTGGTCTGCACTTATGTGCAAAACCATGCAAACAAAGCAGGTAAGTATGACATGTTTGTTATTTTTTTTTTAATTGCCTGCAATGTCACTTTATCATAGCATTTTGCAGGGTGGTAGGTGAAAGCAACTAGTTTCGCGACTAATTTCTATATAAAAAGAAAAAAGTAAAAAAAAAAAGGACCTCTACATACTCCACACACACCACACTACTTTCTTATTACTTAATCATGATCTTTTGTGGCTGTTACCCAATAATATGATGAATCTGTGTAATCCACTGCATCCCAGATTTCACAGATCATCTAACTGGGTTTAGTAGGAGGAGCAGCAGCAAATAAGTGTCTTCCTGAAAGCTCTTTTTCTGTTTAACAATTTAATAGGTTTTTTCAAAAGCTGCCATTTGCTAATTTTAAAAAAGTAAAAAAAGGGATTTGAATTCCCCCCCCCCCCCTGTGGGGTTTTTACATAAAGGCTCTGTTTGCTTTCTTTGGGCCCGCAGTTCAAATGCATCTCAATTTGGAATTGCTGTGTCCAAAAGGGAAACGTGTTTCAAAAGAAAAACGGGGCAAACCACAGCCTTTTGAACTGCAATTTGGGGGCGCTTAATT
>CATNWA010002196.1:0-44068 GCA_951230385.1 Staurois parvus
ATCGCCGCACATGTCACCGCCATTTTAGGAAAAATTTCGATTCGCGCATCCGAAGTATGCTAATTTTCGGATTCAAAATTTTTCTATTATTCGAAACGAATTCCATTTCGCCTACTTCGATTCGCTCATCTCTAAGCATCATACATAGTTATGGTTCTGCCATTCTTAGGCTAGGTTCACATCTGTGCGATGCCACAATGCATGCATCCCATTTTTCAACACTGTCAATTATTCCAAATGGCATCACAACGCACCTTGCAAATGTGCGCGTAAAACAAAATACAGTAAGTTCCTTACTTACAAACAATTTCCGCTCGTACGTTCGTAAGCCCAATTTGTTCGTAAGTCCAACAAAGTGAGGTTTATAATACTTTTTCACACAAATAATGCATAAAAACAAACAAAATATACTGTAAGGAAAAGATGTTTAATCATACAGTACCTTGAAAGGTTCACAAGTGGGGGGAACTTACTGTACCATGTGTTTAGGTGCACCACAATTTTTTTAAAAAAAGGTGCTTGTACTTTTCTTGTGCAATTTTTGCATGTACAGCGAAGGGGCCTATTAAAATTAATGGACTGATCTAAATGCGACACACAAATACACATGCCTGCCGTCATACTTGCACACATGTGAATGGAGCCTTATATACATTGCCTTGAAGAAGTATTCATATTCTTTGCAATTTTCCACATTTTGTCATGTTACAACCAAAACAATAAATGTATTTTATTAGGATTTTATGTAATAGACAAAGTGGCACATCACTGTGAAGTGGAAGGAAAATGATAAAGGGTTTTCAAAATTTTTTTACAAATAAATATCTGAAAAGTGTGGTGTGCATTTGTATCCAGCCCTCTTTATTTTGATACCCCAAACTAAAATCTAGTGGAACCAATTGCCTTCAGAAGTCACCTAATTAGTAAATATAGTCCCCCTGTGTGTCATGTGATCTCAGTATAAATTCAGCTGTTCTGTGAAGCCCTCAGATGTTTGTTAGAGAACATTAGTGAACAAACAGCATCATGAAGGCCAAGGAACACACCAGACAGGTCAGGGATAAAGTTGTGAGGAAGTTAAAAGCGGGGTTATTTTATTAAAAAAAAATCTTAATCATTGACCATCTCACGGAGCACTGTTTAATCCATCATGTGAAAATGAAAAGAGTATGGGCACAACTGCAAACCTTCTAAGACATGGCCGTCCACCTAAACTGACAGGCTGGGCAAGGAGAGCATTCATCAGAGAAACAGCCAAAGAGGCCCATGGGAATTCTGGAGGAGCTGCAGATATCCACAGCTCAGGTGGGAGAATCTGTCCACAGGACAACTATTAGTTGTCACTCCACAAATCTGGTCTTTATGGAAGAGTGACAAGAAGAAAGCCATTGTTAGAGGAAAGCCATAAGAAGTCCCGTTTTCAGTTTGTGAGAAGCCATGTGGGGGACACAGCAAACATGTGGAAGAAGGTGCTCTGGTCAGATGAGACCAAAATTGAACTTTTTGGGCTAAAAACAAAATGCTATGTGTGGTGGAAAACTGACACTGCACATCACCCTGAACACACCATCCCCACTGTGAAACATGGTGGTGGCAGCATCATGTGGTGGGGATGCTTTTCTTCAGCAGGGACAGGGAAGCTGGTCAGAGTTGATGGGAAGATGGATGGAGCCAAATACAGGGCAATCTTAGAAGAAAACTTGTTAAGAGACTGCAAAAGACTTGAGACCGGGGGCAGAGGTTCACCTTCCAGCAGGACAATGACCCGAAACATCCAGCCAGAGCTCCTATGGAATGGTTTAGATCAAAGCATCTTCATGTGTTAGAATGGCTCAGTCACAGTCCAGACCCAAATCCTATGGAAAATCTATGGCAAGACTTGAAAATTGCTGTTCCCTGACACTCTCCATCCAATCTGACAGAGCTTGAGGGATTCTGCAAAGAAGAATGGGCAGAAATTTGCCTCTCTAGATGTGCAAAGCTGGGAGATGTCCCCAAAAAGACTTGCAGCTGGAATTGCAGCCAAAGGGGGT
This sequence comes from Staurois parvus, assembly GCA_951230385.1. Lineage (NCBI taxonomy): Eukaryota > Metazoa > Chordata > Amphibia > Anura > Ranidae > Staurois > Staurois parvus. The sequence goes on from CATNWA010002196.1 coordinate 2,034, forward strand.
CCTACAAAGTATTGACTCCGGGGGGCCGAATACAAATGCCACCACACTTTTCACAGATTTATTGGTCACAAATGTTGGAAACCATTTCTCATTTTCCTTCCACTTCACAATTTATGTGCCACTTTGTGTCGGTCTATCACATCCAGTCTCAATAAAATACATTGTAACATGACAAAAATATGGAAAATTTCAAGGGGTATGAATACTTTTTCAAGGCACTGTATGTTAGTCCATTTACTACATGATGGAATCTGGATATCTCAGGATTCCTACCGCCAGTGTAATGTTTTTATAACACCTCCCATCATACATGATCATAGATCTACTTATAATAAATAAACAGGTTGAGTCATTCCTCTTATTTTTAAAACCTTTTCTAGGGATCATGCGTAACAAGAGAATCTGATCTGTTGTAGATCTATTTTTCCATAAAGCCCATTCTAGTATTGCTTTTTATCTCACGCCATTATTGTACATGGGACATTATACTGTATATACTTTCATGTTTTAGTTATTTATTATTATCTCTTACCATAGCTTTGGCTTCAAAACCTGAAGTAAAGATCAAGGTTCCACCATTTTCACAACTTGGTAAGTCCAAAAAACTGGTGGAAATATTCTGATAAAGCACCAAAACTGATCTACTGTTCAAACTATGAGGTTCTAGGGCCATCAGATCCTCTAATATGAGCCCCTGTGTAAGGTAGGAAATGTTTCTGTTTTCTACCTTTATGAATACAATATCCTGGGCCTAGTCTATCACATATAGGTTGACATAGGTTTGTTGGGTGATTACCCATAACAGGTAGAGAAGGTCAGGGCAGTGATTTCTTTTTTCTAGTGAGTCATGTTGGAAGGTGTGATGTCCTATGATGGGTGTAATAGGGGTAGAGAGAAGGTCAGGGGCAGAGTATTTTCTACCTTATTGGGGGTCATGTTGACCTTGTGATATCCCATTGGTAGGTGTAATGAGAAAGGAAGAGAGATGCTCGGGAGCAGATTATTTATTTATTTTGGAGAGTCAATTTGGAGAGTGTGATGTCCCAGTAGTAAGGGTAATGAGAAAGGTAGAGAGAAGGTCCAGGGTAGAGTAGTCTGTATCTAATGAGCAGTCATGTTGGACAGTGTAAGTTCTGTGAGGGATGTCTAATCAGAAAGGTGTAGAGAAGGTCAGGAGCAGCGTACTTTCTAACTTATGGAGGGTCTTCTTGGATCTGTGATATTCTTGTGGAAAGCGTAATCAAAAAGTAGAGAGAGAATTTTATACATGGAGATCATATCCCCCTTATGTATTATACATGGAGATCATATCCCCCCTTATGTATTATACATGGAGATCATATCCCCCCTTATGTATTATACATGGAGATCATATCCCCCCTTATGTATTATACATGGAGATCATATCCCCCCTTATGTATTATACATGGTGATCATATCCCCCCTTATGTATTATACATGGCGATCATATCCCCCCTCTTATGTAGTATACATGGAGATCATATTCCCCCTTATGTATTATACATGGAGATCATATCCCCCCTTATGTATTATACATGGAGATCATATCCCCCCTTATGTGTTATACATGGAGATCATATCCCCCCTTAAGTATTATACATGGAGATCATATCCCCCTTATGTATTATAGATGGAGATCATATCCCCCCTTATGTATTATACATGGCGATCATATCCCCCCTTATGTATTATACATGGAGATCATATCCCCCCTTATGTATTATAGATGGAGATCATATCCCACCTTATGTATTATACATGGAGATCATATCCCCCCTTATGTATTATACATGGTGATCATATCCCCCTTATGTATTATACATGGTGATCATATCCCCCCTTATGTATTATACATGGGGATCATATCCCCCTTATGTATTATACATGGTGATCATATCCCCCCCTTATGTATTATACATGGAGATCATATCCCTCCCTTATGTATTATACATGGTGATCATATCCCCCCCTTATGTATTATACATGGAGATCATATCCCTCCCTTATGTATTATACATGGTGATCATATCCCCCCCTTATGTATTATACATGGAGATCACATTCCCCCTTATGTATTATACATGGAGATCATATCCCCCTTATGTATTATACATGGAGATCATATCCCCCTTATGTATTATACATGGAGATCATATCCTCCCCCTTATGTATTATACATGGAGATCATATCCCCCCTTATGTATTATACATGGAGATCATATCCCCCTTATGTATTATACATGGATATCATATCCCCCCTTATGTATTATAAATGGTGATCATATCCCCCCTTATGTATTATACATGGAGATCATATCCCCCCTTATGTATTATACATGGAGATCATACCCCCTTATGTATTATACATGGTGATCATATCCCCCTTATGTATTATACATGGAGATCATATCCCCCCCTTATATATTATACATGGAGATCATATCCCCTCTTATGTATTATACATGGAGATCATATCCCCCCTTATGTATTATACATGGAGATCATATCCCCCTTATGTATTATACATGGAGATCATATCCCCCCTTATATATTATACATGGAGATCATATCCCCCCTTATGTATTATACATGGAGATCATATCCCCCCTTATATATTATACATGGAGAGCATATTCCCCCTTATGTATTATACATGGAGATCATATCCCCCTTATGTATTATACATGGAGATCATATCCCCTCTTATGTATTATACATGGAGATCATATCCCCCTTATGTATTATACATGGAAATCATATCCCCCCTCATGTATTATACATGGAGATCATATCCCCCCTTATGTATTATACATGGAGATCATATCCCCCCTTATGTATTATACATGGAGATCATATCCCCCCTTATGTATTATACATGGAGATCATATCCCCCCCCTTATGTATTATATATGGAGATCATATCCCCCTTATGTATTATACATGTTGATCATATCCCCCCTTATGTATTATACATGGAGGTCATATCCCCCCCTTATGTATTATACATGGAGATCATATCCCCCCTTATGTATTATACACAGTGATCATATCCCCCCTTATGTATTATACATGGAGGTCATATCCCCCCTTATGTATTATACATGGAGATCATATCCCCCTTTAATCTCCTCTTTTCAAGAAAATAAATTCAGTTCCTCTAATCTTTCCTCATAGCTGATCTCCTCCATGCCTCGTATCAGTTTGGTTGCCCTTCTCTGTACTTTCTCCAGTTCCCCAATGTTTTTATTGTGAATTGGAGCCCAAAACTGAACTGCATATTCCAGATGAGATATTACTAATGATTTGGAGGGGGGTGATTATCTCTCTCTCTGGAGTCTCTACCTTTCCTAATACAAGAGAGGATTTTGCTCACTTTAGAACCTGCAGCTTGGCATTGCTGCCATTATTAAGCTTGTGATCTACCAAAACCCCCAGATCCTTCTCCACCATTTACCCCCCTAGATCCTTCTCCACCATTGACCCCCCCAGATCTTTTTCCACCATTCAGTCCCCCAGATCCTTCTCCTCATTGACCCCCCCAGATCTTTCTCCACCATTGACCCCCCCAGATCTTTCCCACCATTGACCCCCCCAGATCTTTCTCCGCCATTGACCCCTCAGTTGTACCCCCCTAGTATGTATGATGCATATTCTTAGCCCCCAAGTGCAGAACCTTACATTTATCAACATTGAACCCCATTGGCCACATAGTTCCCAATTACACAGAGCATTGAGGTCGGCTTGTGTATCGATTGACGAGATATATTATTGTTACAGTAGTGGTTGGGTTGCAGAGTCTGGATAGCAAGTGCGGAAATATTTCTACAGTTGTCCTGGATAGATGAACAAGGTATCAAAGGAACAAAACCCACCTAAGGCCACCCAAGGAAAATGAATTCTGTGTGCAATGAAGTAGTCTGTATACTAAGAGGGAGGTTCTCCTCTCCAAAACAGTGAACAAAGGGTTAAGGGAGAAACATGACAAAACTTTTTTGTTCTTATTTTTTTTTTTATATTTAACATTACAGCAAAGGAGCGTTTTTTTGGTCAAACACTGGATATTTCTGATACACAAAATAAAGTTTGTCGATCCAGTTCTATTTGATCTGAGGGACAAGATGCTGATCACACAGGAAGAGTTCCAGAATCTGATTAGCAAATCCTCATCTAGGGACAAGATGGATGAACTCTTTGACATAATCAGCTCCTGGGACCATAAGAAGAAAGACCTGCTATATGATGCTCTTTGGAAGTATAACGAGGATGAAATGTCTGTACTGGAAAGTCCATACCAAAGATTCTGGGATATTCCAACAGCTCAAACGCAATGTAAGTCAGAGCTTTACTGTGTTATCATGCAAGATATGTTAAAGGATAAGTTCCCCTTCAGACAAAAAATTATAAATGCACATTTTTTTGTAGGTAAAAAAATGTGTATTTATAATTTTTGGGTGCATGAGCCTGGATGGCATTGCACCAGAGACCAACAGATCACTGATACCATGCAGGTCTTCTGCAGACTGTCAGTGTATCTGCTCTCCCATACGAAATATACGGGATATACGGACAAGCAGATATACTGACAGGAAGACTCAATGAACTTCCACAGTGCACACGGCGCCATGATACTTCATTGAGAACTGCAAACCGACAGCCACTAAGGAATAATTCACAGGACGGTGAATGAGGGACAAAGCCGTACGGGCGGGAGCCGCGTTTTTTAAAATCTGACAGCAAGCACGGGGGGGAGGGGGGACATTTGTGGAGGGGGGAGAAGATCCCCCGCTAGCTGTTAAAGTGGGGGCCGGTCTGATCATAACATGTTACATGTTATGCCCTGAATATTGGTGTAACTTATTCTTTAAAATGATTTATGAAAGGTGAACTTATCCTTTAAAAATATAATTCTAGAATGAGCGTTAGATTTTATAATTTTTGCTAAACACCCCTTAGTAAATATATATATATATATGTGTTTTTTTTTTTTTTAATTCCTGATTAGAATTGTACAGGGAAATTACAAGTCATTTTCTGCCCCATGGGAACTTATCACAAACTGCTACTGCATAAAATAATAAATAAATGAAGTCCTTCATAATGTATATTTTTATAAAACTGAAAATCAACCGAGTGGACAGATCACAAACATCTTTAAAAAATTAGATGTGACTTAAACCCTTTTGCTGCCAGAGCTGTTTTTTGCAATTTTTGCACACGTATATAAAAAATCAATTTATGCCTGAAGATTACACAAAACCCCCAAAACAATATATATTTTCTGAAAGCAGACACCCCTAGAGAATAAACAAAGTGGTAGTTTCTCTTTTTTATGGTACACAATATTATTAAAATTTCAGTAAAAGTTATGCTAAAGTGAATTTTAAGGCACACAAATGCAATAAATTACTCAAATTGTTTGAAAAATATAAAAGATGAGGTTGTGCCGAGTAAATAGATACTCAGAAAACCTTAAATTTGTGTGCGCCTATGAAATGGTGTCAAACTTCAGTAGCCTATATTTTCTATAGACGACGCTTCAAAAGTCCCTACAGGTCATCAGCTTAGAATTATGGAGAAGGTCTCCTGCTAGAATTATTGCTCTCACTCCGGTGTGCACAGCGATATGTAACATGTGTATTGCAATTGATGTTTTCATGTGCAGACGCCCCAACGTGTGCATTTATGTGTGGGGCTCAAATTGTTTTGTTTTTTTTTTTGAACGGGGAATGTTATGTGCATGGGGGTGTTACTTTATTTTTTGGAATCACATAGGGGATACAAAATCCCCTATGTGATGATTTTTTGGTGATAGGTTCTCTTTATTGAGACATGCAGGGTCTAAAAAGACCCCCCCAATGTCTTCTCTGGCCTCCCTTTCAATGCAGACCACATTGCAAGCAGGAGTCTGCCTGTAAGATGTATATACAGCAGTTTATAGCTATACTGGTCCAGCTTTGACCAATGTAACTATGAATATACAGAACCTTACCTGGCTGATGCCATTGGGAGCTGGGTGCCATTCAGAGATGCTTTGCATTTTTGGAGTCAATGACAACATACGCTGATTAGATGAGGTGGAGAGTAGTGGGGGGGGGGGGGGGGAGCCCTCACCAATCAGAGAACACTTTGCATTCATGCTGAAAATGCAAAGCATTCTCTAAATGGCATCAGTGCTGAGGGGCCAACCCCCTGTGTTCACAGTGCCTTAGGGCAGCCACTCAGCATGAACCCAGAAGCTAGTGGAGGTCACTGGAGTAGAGGTGTAGTAGAGGTGTAGTAGAGGTGTAATAGTCGTGTCTACTTCAGTGATTTCCAGCTTCCAGGAACATCAGCCAGGTATAGTATATACATATGTAGAGATGTGCTGGTTGCTTTAAATCTGAATATACTGAGCAAGTGTCAGTATATCAGGATTTCACCTATATAGTAAAGACTTTGTTGAAGTGTTGTTTTCTTCTATTGCAATGTTCACTGGAAGATTCTGCTTAAAGGAGACTGTGCTATCCTGCTACCCCTGGATTACAAATACTCTCCAATGCAGAGAGTGAGCGCTCTTCCATTGATTAAAGGGCCCCAACGTTGAGAGACTGTAAGTTTCATCCCATGGCCAGTGGTTAGGTGGGACATTTCTGCTCTAGATAGTACTGCTGTAGCAAATGTCAATAAGCTGCTAAATTCATTAACAGTTATTGTTTCATGTGTCAATGTCACTCTCATATGTCACTCTAGTCAGTGTGATACTAGTCAGTTTTTGGAGACTTTGGAGAGTGAATTGTGACTTCTTACTAACTGTGTTATGCAAAGTGGTATCTGTACTTGTGTACATTACCTGTGTTCAATCAGCTAGTTCTTTTTCAGGGTTTGTCTTCTTCAATAAAACCCATAAAAAATATTCTCAGAGTGTCGAAGTGTTCTGGTATAATCGGAGGTGTCACCAGATTCAGGTGGGAGCTGAACCTATATATCTAGCCAAGCATCACCCAAGGGTGTGCTACACATAGTAGTAGCGCTGTTCTGATGAGGTGGTTTGTGTGGAAACATGCTGTTTTGAAAAAAAAGTACCTTTTTTTCAGAGCACACCACCACTATGCAGTGCGATGAACTTACTTCATAGCAAACCATGAACATGACCTTGTCTTCTGCGCTGGCACTGCAATGAACAAGGCCCAATGCAAATGATGTGAACAGGTCCTCAAGGAAAGTTTGTTTGCAAAAATGTGGAATTTTATTTTACTGAAGTGTACTAAACTTAACTTATTTTACTTTTCACACTCATAGCTCTTATCTGATATCTCTCCATTGGACTATCTGTACAGATATAGACCTATCAGGCCACAAGCTATGGGAGTAGAAATCACACTTATTTGATGGTTGTCATCTATTTTCCTTAGATCACTCCTTCCCAAAAATGTCTACAATTCTGTACAACCTTCACTTTGTGCCACTAAAACACTCAAACAACCCACCTACATTACCTGCATCTAGTCTGGACATTGTCTTCTCAAAACTGTCCCATGATGCTCCACGTGTAATCTGTCACTGATATGTGACACAAGATGTATCTCCATAGAGCCCAGCATTGTCCCACCAAAGTGAGGGTGAGATCTCACCAGAGGTGGGAGGGCACATCACCAGCAGAGCATCAACTGCGGCTCCATATGCCTTTTTATTCCCATAGACTTCATTCAACAGTTTTGCAACATTTCAAGGCCATGCAGGGTTCCTCCATCATGCTTTGTACATCAATGAAGAACCCTTGTGTGGCTCCAGAAGAATGAACATTGGTGGATGACTGCTGTGCATACGGATAAAGCACATTTAGCTTCAGTTGATGGTGTTCTGATAACATACATGTTGTCATGTGAATGTAAACAGAACCATACATAAAGAACCTAACTATCCAAGCACATTTGGATAAAATGACTGCAAACACAGGTTGGGAATGTTTATATGATCCTAATGAAAGCCAGCAGTACCGTGTCACTAGATGATTCGCACAGACTTGAGATGGAGACTAGTGAGACAGGGGAGCCCTCAATGGTGTTGCTTTGTGACATCATCATACATAGTTATGGTTCTTCCATTCTTAGGCTAGGTTCACATCTGTGCGATGGCACAATGCCACAATGCCTGCATCTCATTTTTCAAGTGTGCAACACTGTCAATAATTCCAAATGGCATCCCAACGCACCTCGCAAATGTGCGAGTAAAACAAAATACAGTAAGTCCCCTATTTACAAACAAGTTCCACTCGGGTGTACGTAAGTCCAATTTGTTCGTAAGTCCAACAAAGTGAGGTTTATAATACTTTTTCACACACAAATAAAGCATAAAAAACAAACAAAAAATACTGTAAAGAAAAGATGTTTAATCTTACAGTACCTGAAATGTACAGAAGTGCAGTACAACCGCCGACATACCGGGGCTGGCATGGAGTGATCAGACAAGACTGCTTCTGTTATACTTGATTCCAGACATCCTGGGCTTGAAATCAGCACTGTACTACTCTACACCGACAATGTCCGGCAGACACGTGAGCTACTTTGGTGATTTGACATGCGAATGCATGTTTGCATCTTTGAAAGTTTGCACGTGAAGGTTCACAAGTAGGGAACTTACTGTACCATGTGTTTAGGTGCACCACAATTTAAAAAAAAAAAAGGTGCTTGTACTTTTCTTGTGCAATTTTTGCATGTAGAGCGAAGGGGCCTATTAAAATTAATGGACTGATCTAAATGCGACACACAAATACACATGCCTGCCGTCATACTTGCACAGATGTGAATGGAAGCCTTATATACAGTGCCTTGAAGAAGTATTCATATTCTTTGCAATTTTCAACATTTTATCATGTTACAACCAAAAACATAAATGTATTTTATTGGGATTTTATGTAATAGACTAATTGGCACATAATTGTGAAGTGGAAGGAAAATGATTAAAGGGTTTTCAAAATTTTTTTACAAATAAATATCTGAAAAGTGTGGTGTGCATTTGTATCCAGCCCTCTTTACTCTGATACCCCTAACTAAAATCTTGTGGAACCAATTGCCTTCAGAAGTCACCTTATTAGTAAATAGAGTCCCCCTGTGTGTCATGTGATCTCAGTATAAATCCAGCTGTTCTGTGAAGCCCTCAGAGGTTTGTTAGAGAACATTAGTGAACAAACAGCATCATGAAGGCCAAGGAACACACCAGACAGGTCAGGGATAAAGTTGTGAGGAAGTTTTAATGCAGGGTTAGGTTATTAAAAAAAAAATCCCAAGCATTGAACATCTCACGGAGCACTGTTTAATCCATCATGTGAAAATTGAAAGAGTATGGTTGCAAACCTACCAAGACATGGCCGTCCACCTAAACTGACAGGCTGGGCAAGGAGAGCATTCATCAGAGAAACAGCCAAGAGGCCCATGGGAACTCTGGAAGAGCTGCAGAGATCCACAGCTCAGGTGGGAGAATCTGTCCACAGGACAACTATTAGTCGTCACTCCACAAATCTGGCCTTTATGGAAGAGTGGCAAGAAGAAAGCCATTGTTGGAGGAAAGCCATAAGAAGTCCCGTTTTCTGTTTGTGAGAAGCCATGTGGGGGACACAGCAAACATGTGGAAGAAGGGCTCTGGTCAGATGAGTCCAAAATTGAACTTTTTGGCCAAAAAGCAAAAATGCTATGTGTGGTGGGAAAACTAACACTGCACATCCCCCTGAACACACCATCCCCACCGTGAAACATGGTGGTGGCAGCATCATGTTGTGGGGATGCTTTTCTTCAGCAGGGACAGGGAACCTGGGCAGATTTGATGGGAAGATGGATGAAACCAAATAAGGGAAATTCTTAGAAGAAAACTTGTTAGAGTCTGCAAAGACACTTGAGACCGGGGCGGAGGTTCACCTTCCAGCAGGACAACGACCCGAAACATCCAGCCAGAGCTACAATGGAATGGTTTAGATCAAAGCATCTTCATGTGTTAGAATGGCCCAGTCACAGTCCAGACCCAAATCCAATGGAGAATCTGTGGCCAGACTTGAAAATTTCTATTCCCACTCATCCAATCTGACAGAGCTTGAGCCATTCTGCAAAGAAGAATGGGCAGAAATGTCACTCTCTAGATGTGCAAAGCTGGGAGAGACATCCCCAAAAAGACTTGCAGCTGGAATTGCAGCCAAAGGGGGTCCTACAAAGTACTGACTCCTGGGGGGCTGAATACAAATGCTGCCACACTTTTCACAGATTTATTGGTCACAAATTTTAAAACCATTTCTCATTTTCCTTCCACTGCACAATTATGTGCCACTTTGTGTCTGTCTATCACATCAAATCCCAATAAATACATTGTAACATGAAAAATGTGGAAAATTTCAAGGAGTATGAATACTTTTTCAAGGCACTGTATGTTGGTCCATTTACTACATGATGGAATCTGGATATCTCAGGATTCCTACCACCAGTGTACTGTTTTTATAATACCTCCCATCATACATGATCATAGATCTACTTATAATAAATAAACAGTTTGAGTCATTCCTCTTATTTTTAAAACCTTTTCTAGGGATCATGCGTAACAAGAGAATCTGATCTGTTGTAGATCTATTTTTCCATAAAGCCCATTCTAGTATTGCTTTTTATCTCACGCCATTATTGTACATGGGACATTATACTGTATATACTTTCATGTTTTAGTTATTTATTATTTTCTCTTACCATAGGTGCGGCTTTTCAAATACTGAAGTAAAGATCAAGGGTCCATCACTTTCACGACTTGGTAAGTCCAAAAAACTGGTTGAAATATTCTGATAAAGCACCAAAACTGATCTGCTGTTCAAACTATGAGGTTCTAGGGTCATCAGATCCTCTAATATGAGCCCCTGTGTAAGGTAGGAAATGCTTCTGTTTTCCACCTTTATGAATACAATCCCCTGGGCCTAGTCTATCACATGTAGGTTTACATAGGTTTGTATAACTGTTGGGTGATTACCCATAACAGGTAGAGAAGGTCAGGGCAGAGTAATTTCTGTTTTCTGGTCAGTCATGTTGGAAGGTGTGATGTCCTATGATGGGTGTAATAATAGGGGTAGAGAAAAGGTCAGAAGCAGAATATTTTCTACCTTATTGGGGGTCATGTTGACCTTGTGATATCACATTGATACGTGTAATGAGAAAGGCAGATGAGAGATGCTCGGGAGCAGCTTCTTTATTTATTTTGGAGAGTCAATTTGGAGAGTGTGATGTCCCAGTAGTAAGGGTAATGAGAAAGTGTAAGATGCGAAACAGCTCTCATTGTTTGAATACTGTGTGAAGTAAATTAGAGAATGTCCTGACTGACGTTATGCAGTTTGGCCACAAGATGTCACTGTTTCTAACACAGCCTCAGACTGCATAGCTATTTCTTTATTCAGTAAGGGGTGGGGTTTTCTCAAGAAGAGTGAACAGGAAGAGAAAAGGAAAGCCATACTGGAGAGAGAGAGAGAAGAAGGGCTGAGTGATCAGAAAATCCGTGCCCATCCAGCTGTGGAGACTGCCCTCCATAATCAGAAATCCTATTGAGTGAAGCTGATGGTGTTCAAGACGCTAATCCTGTTCAAAGAGGGGAAGATTTGCTGCTAGGAAGCTGATGAGGACAGAGGAGCAAAGCAACATACATTGCTGATAATATCGCACGCTTAGTGAAGAGACATCTGTTCTGTTCAGAGTCATCAGCAGCTGCAATACAGACCCGGGTCGGTAAGATCGTGCACACTCCTCCTTTCAGTCTTGGCGCCTATAAAACTGAGTCCAGGCCTATAGTTAGTTAGTTAGGGTCTCTGTGTCAGGCCACAAGTGTTATTACTTACAGTTATGGGAGGGAGAATATTGTAGATTTGTATAAGATTGTAAGCTGTTGTGCTGCACCGCAGGCTAGCCCATTACTGTACACCCATACACTGATTCCTGCTCTTTTAGGGTAATAACAGGTAAGGTGTGGCAGCTTAGTTGTGCCCCCCAGTAGGTAAATTACTTCACTTTCTACCTTCATCCATCAGAAGGCGCCGTGCTGTGCAGCACAAGGGTCTCAGCCTTTGGGCTGGGTGTATGTAAATTTATTGTATATTCCAGCATTTGTGGTTGTGTTTATTTGCCACATCTAAGTAAAATTCTGTTGTGACAAAAGCTGGTGTTGGGATTGCTTTCCTCGTTCGTGACTTCACTGTATCGTGGGGAGCCCACCCTGGTACACGGCTTACAACTTGGCGTAGTCGGCAGGATACAGCAACCGTTATGGACGGAGAAAAAAGCGGGTGGAAATCTTCCCCCGGCGCCAATGGCACTGGCCCAGGACCCAGCTCAGGGTGCGCCCGTGCAGGACCAAGTTGTCCCAACACCGCTGATACAGCTTGCCCCCTTGCCCTGCCCGTTCCAATAGGGTATATTCCCATGGGGGCGCTGTTGAGTCATTCCCGTGGGGGCGCTGCCAAAATTTGATGGTAAAAATATGACATTGCAGGACTGGATTGAAAGAGTGCGAAGTGCGGTTAGGATGTGTAACCTGACGTCCGAGCTGCAGGCAGAGGTTGCATTGGGGGCTTTAGAGGGTGACGTCAGATGGACAGTAATGGTAAGGCCTGAATCTGAGAGAGACACCCTAGAGAAAATATTCTCCCTGCTGGAGAGAGCCCAAGGGGGGCGTGCTAAAGTAGTGCAGCTGCGGAGCCACTTCTTCAACCGACCACAGCAAGAGGGCGAGACCCTGATGCAGTACTCCAATGCCCTACAGGAGACGCTAAATGAAATACAGCGGTGAGATCCAGAGGCCATGGGAGCTTTCCGGGAGGTGGACCGGCTACTACGAGACCTGTTTATAGTGGGGCTCTCCAACAAGTTCTTACAGGACAAATTGCAAGAGATGACCCGGAAGGGGCCCAACATGACATTCTACAGCATCTACTTAGCCGCCGTGGAGAGAGAGGAAGAGTGCATACCTGTGGCGGCGAGAATAGTGAGTAGTACCCATGCTATAAGAGGTCAGTCGGCATCTGAAGACTCAGAATCCTTAAAGAATGTGGTCCAGGCCCTGCGGACAGAATTAAGAGAACTTCGGCTGGAAGTGTCCCAGATGAAGGCAGAAATCTACCTGGTCTCCGGAAATTACCTCAGCACCTCGCAGCACTCCACTCAGGATAACTCAGCTGCGGGAGCACGTCAAAAAGGGGACCCCTCTGTTGGGCTTGTCGACAGTATGGCCACATGGCCAGAGAGTGCCCAGAACAGATGAAGTCCAAGCCAGCGTTAAACTTCCAACCACCGCAGTAGCTGGGCGTCCTGCGGCGGTACACCAGAAGCTAAGCCCTAAGCATGAGGAACAAGACCTGTATGCCAGGGCCCCGTTATGGAAGCCGAGTTGGAAGGCCAGAAGGTACGCTGCCTAGTTGATACAGGGTCGGAATGCACCCTTATGCCTCTTGAGTTCTTCGAAAGTTTGGACATATGATGGAGCCGGAAGACGGGAGTGTCATCAAGCTGACGGCTGCCAATAACAGAGAGATGGACGTCCGAGGAATAGTCTGGATGCAAAACCGGCTGTGTGGGCAAGAAGTCGGAAAGAAGGGGGTCGTGCTGGTGGATCATTCGTCCAGGAAAGGGATGGACTTGACACTAGGTATGAACGTGCTGAGAGACCTAGACCACCAACTCTATGCCAAAGAAGGGCCAAGGTATTGGCAACGGGCCACCACACACCGGCCAACCCAGAAGGTTCTACAGCAGATGGTGAGGAGCTGTAGTCTGCGAAAGAGCGACATGTCCGGTTGGCCTATTGGACACGTGAGGGTGCCGCGGAGGACCCCGGTGAAGATCCCGCCTCCACATGAGCGAATATTGATGCTGGGGGCTGGACGACGACTGAATGGACTGGAGGTCCTGATCGAGCCTGCTTACCAAGAAGAAATGCAGATTCATCCACTGGTAGCCCGAGCCCTCGCTATTGTGAAGGATGGATGTGTGCTGTACGCTGCCTCAACGTGGAAGACTGTGAGTTAACCGTCCCTGGGAATACCTTGCTGGTCGAAGTTTATGTGTCCGAAGGGGATATTCCTCGGCGGAGGAGCTTCACGCTACGGGCAGATAGGAAATAAGCCTGGACCTATGCTGTAGAGGTCCATCCAAGGGAGACCCCGACAGCGGAGTGGAAACGGTCGAGTGATCATGGCCCCGGATGGGCGTGGACTGCAAGATCCTGACTCCAGGACAACAGAAGTTGCTGGAAGACACCCTTTGGGAGTTTCAGGAGGCCTTCTCGAGACATGATGAGGACTTCGGGTTTGCCTCCACCATCGAACACGAAATCCCCACCAGCAATGCTGCACCAATCAGGGAACATTACCGGCAAATCCCGCCTAAAATGTACCAGGAGGTGAAGGATATGGTGGCCAGCATGTTGGAAAACCAGGTGATCCAGGAGAGTCAAAGTCCTTGGGCTGCTCCAGTAGTCTTGGTGTGGAGGAAAGATGGGAGTCTCCGTTTCTGCGTGGATTATCGGAAGCTGAATGCCCAGACCGTCCGGGATGCCTACCCCCTTCCGCGGATTGAGGAGTCATTGTCTGCCCTGAGTCATGCAAAGTTCTTCTCCACTCTTGACCTGGCCAGTGGCTATTGGCAGGTACCGATGGCCAAGAAGGACAAAGCAAAGATGGCCTTCATCCTACCTATGGGTCTCTACGTGTTCAACAGAATGCCATTCGGCCTGTCCAATGCCCCGGGAACATTCCAGCGGTTGATGGAGCACTGTCTGGGAGATCTCAACTTTGAGCCGGTATTGATATATCTGGATGACATAGTAGTGTTTGGGGTCTCTTTTGAGGATCACCTCCAGAAACTGCGACAGGTATTAGGACGGCTGCGAGACCATGGGCTCAAAATCAAGCCCAAGAAGTGCCAACTGTTTCGACAACAGATAGAGTATTTGGGACAATTGGTCACCCAGGAACGGGGGGTAAAGCCAACCCCTGACAAGGTGGAGGCCGTCCAGAAGTGGCCCCAGCCGAGTACACTACGAGAGGTGCGGGCGTTCATTGGACTGGCCAGCTACTACAGGAGGTTTATACCCAAGTTTGCTCGTTTGGTGGGCCTGTTAAACGAGTTATTAAGGGGCACTGCAGGGAGCCCGAAGAACCGTCCCATCGAGTGGGGACCCGGCAACAAGGGGCCTTTGAAGCAGTGAAGGGGGCGCTGATTAGTGCCCTGATTCTGGCTTATGCGCGGTTTGACACCTCATTCCTGTTGTACACTGACGAAGTCTACATGGTCTGGGGGCTGTGTTATCCCAAGTCCAGGATGGACGTGAGAGAGTCATTGCCTATGGCAGCCAGGCTCTGAGGGAGTCCGAGCACAACCCTGACAACTACAGCCCCTTTAAATTGGAACTACTGGCACTGGTGTGGGCCATGACCGAAACGTTCGCGGAGTACCTGACTGGTGCAGATCTGACCCGTTAGCACATCTGGAAAATGTCAAACTAGGTGCGCTTGAGCAGAGGTGGTTGGCTCGCCTCTCTAAGTACCAATACCGCATCAAGTTCCGGTTAGAACGGCAACGCTGACGCACTCTCCCGAGTTCCTGTAGGGTTGTCGGCTCAGAGTGCTGATGAGGAGCTAGAGGACACTGAAACTCCTGACCTTCGTCGATTACCCATGTTCCAGGACGTGGCACATTCAAGTGGGGTGGCGTCCGGGATGCCAATGGTGCTGGGAAAGACGTTGGCTGATTGGGAGAGGGGTCCAGGATAGCTGCCCGGAACTGTGGAAAGTGAAAGAATGGGTCCGGACCAAGATCTGGCCTCGGTCAGAAGAGCGGGCTCGTCTGACTCCCGAGGGGCAAAAGTTGTTGAGGCAGTGGGATAAGCTAACTGTTACCCAGGGCCTCCTGTGTCACACCATATACTTGCAGTCCGAGTTGCAGTACCGGCGACAGATTGTCATCCCCATGTCATTGGGACCGGAGGCTGCCCAGGAGGCCCATGAGAGGGGTGCCAATTTTGGGAGTGATAAAACGTTCAAGTGGCTCCAATGGCTCGTGTACTGTCCAGATTTGGCAGACATGGTGGCCGAGGCATGCCTTAAGTGTCGGCCCTGCAGGCTGAGTAAGAGTACTGAACAGCGGGCTCCTGTCCAGGCCATCCAGACATCAGCACCCCTAGAGCTCCTTATGATCGATTATGTACAGATTGGGTACTCTACCTCGGGACACTCATACTGTCTAGTCATGACAGATCATTTCCCAAAGTATGCGGTGGCTGTACCCACCAGAGACCAGACGGCAGAGTCGGCCGCTAAAGCGGTCTGCAAACACTTTATACAGGTGTCCGGATGTCCACAGAGAATACATTCGGACCAAAGGGCATGTTTTCAGGGTACTCTAATGAATGAGTTGTTCCAACTGTATGGGATCGAACGTTCCCACACCACCCCGTATCACCCCCAGGAAAACGGGGCGTGCGAACGGTTCAACCGCACCTTGCTCCAGATGCTGCGGACTCTGGAGGACCGCCAAAAGGCTTGTTGGCCTGAATACCTACCTGAACTAATGTGAGCCTATGATAACAGGGTACACAGTACCACCGGATACTTCCCACATATGCTCATGTTTGGGAGGGCCGGACGAGATATTGAAGATCTCCACATGTCGGATCCGATGGAGCCACCACCAAGAAATACTACCGCATGGGCGCAAGAGCACCGCCGCCGGCTGAGAGTGATCCACAAGGTTGTGGGGGAGTGCCTTAGACAAGTGGTACACCCCAATCCAAGACCGGTGCAGAAGGAAGGGTATGCCCCGGGTGATCGAGTGATAGTCAAAGCCAAGCGGCCGTCTGGAAAGTTGGATGGGCGGTGGGAGGTGGTCGCATACACGGTGAAGAGGAGAGTAGACCCTGCCATCCCGGTCTATGAGGTAGAGCCAATAGGGACTGGGGGGCCCTCACGAAACTTGCATCGTAACATGTTGAGGCGTTGTAATTTTGATGAACCAGTGTGCGTGGAGGGGATGGCTCCTCCTGCTCAGAGTACAGAGGAAATCCCCTTAGAGGAGGGGGGAGGAATGGTGGGTTGTCCCTGCCCCGGTACCCACAGAGGCTCCAACCATAGTAAGTTTGCCACCAAGGGAAAGTGTTGAGCGGTCAGCAGCCCCTCTCCCATTAAATGTGCCTGACACCCCCAGTGCTTCTGAGCCTGTCACTCTACGAAGGTCAACAAGGCCCAATGCTGGTGTGCCCCCACAGCGTTATGCCCAGAATGAGTTTGTATGGGGAGGGTTGCCGAGGACGACAACCTCTAGTGGGGTGGCATGTAAGATGGGAAACAGCTCTCATTGTTTGAATACTGTGTGAAGTAAATTAGAGAACGTCCTGACTGATGTTATGCTGTTTGGCCACAAGATGTCACTGTTTCTAACACAGCTTCAGACTGCATTGCTATTTCTTTATTTAGTAAGGGGTGGGGTTTTCTCAAGGAGAGTGAACAGGAAGAGAAAAGGGAAGCCATACTGGAGAGAGAGAGAAGGCTGAGTGATCGGAGAATCCGTTGCCATCCAGCTGTGGAGACTGCCCTCCATAATCAGAAATCCCATTGAGTGAAGCTGATGGTGTTCAAGACGCTAATCCTGTTCAAAGAGGGGAAGATTTGCTGCCAGGAAGCTGATGAGGACAGAGGAGCAAAGCAACATACATTGCTGATATCGCACGCTTAGTGGAGAGACATCTGTTCTGTTCAGAGTCATCAGCAGCTGCAATACAGACCCGGGTCAGTAAGATTGTGCACGCAACTCCTTTCAGTGTTGGCGCCTATAAAACTGAGTCCAGGCCTATAGTTAGTGCCTCTGTTTGTGTCAGGCCACAAGTGTTATTACTGATCATTGGAAGGACTTCACAACTTAAAGTGACATTTCACATTGGAGAGCTGATAAAATCCTACAAACTCAAGCCAGACTGGCGTTTTGCTCAGAAGGAATACTCAGGCACGTGCTACAGGACCAGTTATGGGAGGCGGAATACTGTAGATTTGTGTAAGATTGTAAGCTGTTGTGCTGCACCGCAGGCTAGCCCATACCGTACCCCCATACACTGATTCCTGCGCTTTTAGGGTAATAACGGGTAAGGTGTGGCAGCTTAGTTATGCCCACCAGTAGGTAAATTACTACACCTTCTACCTTCATCCATCAGAAGGCGCAGTGCTGTGCAGCACAAGGGTCTCAGCCTTTGGGCTGGGTGTATGTAAATGTATTGTATGTTCCCAGCATTTGGGTTTGTGTTTATTTGCCACATCTAAGCAAAATTCTGTTGTGACAAAAGCTGGTGTTGGGGTTGCTTTCCTCGTTCGTGACTTCACTGTATCCTGGGGAGCCCATCCCGGTACACGGCTTACAACAGGTAGAGAGAAGGTCCAGGGTAGAGTAGTTTGTGTGTAATGAGCAGTCATGTTGGACAGTGTAATTTCTGTGAGGGATATGTAATCAGAAAGGTATAGAGAAGGTCAGGAGCAGAGTATTTTCTATCTTCTTGGATCTGTGATATTCTTGTGGAAAGCATAATCAAAAAAGTAGAGAGAACATTAGGAGCAGAGTCATTTCTACGATATGGATGGTCATATTGGAGGGTGTGGTATCCCAGAGGTGTATGTGATTAGAAAGGCAGCAAAAAGTTCAAGAGCAGAGAATATTCCACCTTTATAGAGGGTCATATTGGAGGTAATATCCCAGTGAGGAATTTAATCAGGAATGTAAAGAGAAGGTCAGGAGCTGAGCATTTGTTTACCTTTTGAAGGGTCCTGTGGGAGGGGATAAGACCCTGGTGGGCAATTAACCCCTTACCTTCCTGAGGATTTACTTCCCCCCTTCTTGACCAGGCCATTATGGCACCGCGTTACATTAACTGACAACTGTGGCGGTCATGCAACACTGCACCCAAATGAAGTTTACAGCCTTTTTTTTCCACAAATTGAACTTTCTTTCGGTGGTATTTAATCACCTGTGCGTTTTTTATTTTTTGCGCTATACAAAAAAAAATAAAAAAAACATATTTCATCATTTGTGTATTCTGTGAAATGTCTTGAAACTGACACTGCACATCACCCTGAACACACCATCACCACCGTGAAACATGTTGGTGGCAGCATCATGTGGTGGGGATGCTTTTCTTCAGCAGGGACAGGGAAGCTTGGCAGACTTCATGGGGAGATGGATGGAGCTAAATACAGGGCAATCTTAGAAGAAAACTTGTTAGAGTCTGCAAAAGATTTGAGACCAGGGCGGAGGTTCACCTTCCAGCAGGACAACGACCCGAAACATCCAGCCAGAGCTACAATGGAACGGTTTAGATCAAAGCATCTTCATGTGTTAGAATGGCTCAGTCACAGTCCAGACCCAAATCCAATGGAGAATCTGTGACCAGACCTGAAAATTGCTGTTCCCAGACGCCCTCCATCCAATCTGACAGAGATTGAGCGATTCTGCAAAGAAGAATGGGCAGAAATGTCCCTCTCTAGATGTGCAAAGAGACATCCCCAAAATGACTTGCAGCTGGAATGGCAGCCAAAGGGGGTCCTACAAAGTATTAACTCCGGGGGGGCTGAATACAAATGCCGCCACACTTTTCACAGATTTATTGGTCACAAACTTTGAAAACCATTTCTCATTTTCCTTCCCCTTCACAATTATGTGCCACTTTGTGTCGGTCTACTGCATCCAATCCCAATAAAATACATTATAACATGACAAAATGTGGAAAATTTCAAGGGGTATGAATACTTTTTCAAGGCACTGTATGTTGGCCCATTTACTACATGATGGAATCTGGATATCTCAGGATTCCTACCACCAGTGTAATGTTTTTGTAATACCTCCCATCATACATGATCATAGATCTACTTATAATCAATAGACAGGTTGAGTCATTCCTCTTATTTTTTAAAACCTTTTCTAGGGATCATGCATAACAAGAGAATCTGATCTGTTGTAGATCTATTTTTCCATAAA
The DNA here is from genome assembly GCA_951230385.1 of Staurois parvus. Taxonomy (NCBI): domain Eukaryota; kingdom Metazoa; phylum Chordata; class Amphibia; order Anura; family Ranidae; genus Staurois; species Staurois parvus. Next base: position 22,052 of record CATNWA010002196.1, read on the forward strand.
GCCCATTCTAGTATTGCTTTTTATCTCACGCCATTATTGTACATGGAACATTATACTGTATATACTTTCATGTTTTAGTAATTTATTATTTTCTCTTACCATGGGTGCGGCTTCAAAACCTGAAGTAAAGATCAAGGCTCCATCACTTTCAACACTTGGTAAGTCCAAAAAACTGGTTGAAATATTCTGATAAAGCACCAAAACTGATCTGCTGTTCAAACTATGAGGTTCTAGGGCCATCAGATCCTCTAATATGAGCCCCTGTGTAAGGTAGGAAATGCTTCTGTTTTTCTACCTTTATGAATACAATCCCCTGGGCCTAGTCTATCACATGTAGGTTTACATAGGTTTGTATAACTGTTGGGTGATTACCCATAACAGGTAGAGAAGGTCAGGGCAGTGATTTCTTTCTTCTAGTGTCAGTCATGTTGGAAGGTGTGATGTCCTATGATGGGTGTAATAATAGGGGTAGAGAGAAGGTCGGGAGCAGAGTATTTTTTTCTACCTTATTGGGGGTCATGTTGACCTTGTGATATCCCATTGGTAGGTGTAATGAGAAAGGCAGAGAGATGCTCGGGAGAAGATTATTTATTTATTTTGGAGAGTCAATTTGGAGAGTGTGATGTCCCAGTAGTAAGGGTAATGAGAAAGGTAGGAGAAGGTCCAGGGTAGAGAGTAGTTCTGTATCTAATGAGCAGTCATGTTGGACAGTGTAAGTTCCGTGAGGGATGTGTAATCAGAAAGGTATAGAGAAGGTCAGGAGCAGAGTATTTTCTATCTTATGGAGGGTCTTCTTGGATCTGTGATATTCTTGTGGAAAGCGTAACCAAAAAAGTAGAGAGAACATTAGGAGCAGAGTCATTTCTACCATATGGATGGTCATATTGGAGGGTATGGTATCCCAGAGGTGTATGTGATTAGAAAGGCAGTGAAAAGGTGAAGAGCAGAGAATATTCCACCTTTATAGAAGGTCATATTGGAGGTAATATCCCAGTGAGGAGTTTAATCAGGAATGTAAAGAGAAGGTCAGGAGCTGAGCATTTGTTTACCTTTTGAAGGGTCCTGTGGGAGGGGATAAGACCACACGTGGGCAATTAACCCCCTACCTTCCTGAGGATTTACCCCCCCCCCCCCCCTGACCAGGCCATTTTTTGCATTATGGCACTGCGTTACATTAACTGACAATTGCGCAGTCATGCAACACTGCACCCAAATGAATTTAACACGGCTTTTTTTTCCCACAAATCGAATGTTTTTCAGTGGTATTTGATCGCCTGTGCATTTTTTTATTTTTTGTGCTATAAAAAAAAAAAAAAGACTGACAATTTTGACAGAAAAAAAACAATATTTTTGACTTTTTTTGCTATTAAACATGTGCAGTAAAAAAATTTAAAAAAATCAAATTTGTCATTTGTGTATTCTGTGACATGTCTTTGGTAAAAAAAATCCCAATATGTGTGAATTCATTAATTTTCATGAAAGTTATAGCGCTTACAAATGACGGTATTTTTATTTTTACTAGTAATGGCGGCGATCAGCAACTTATCGCGGGACTGACTGTGGCGGACATTCGACACTAAGGGAAACTGACTTGGTGTCACTAACATTCCCGGTGACACCAATACAGAGATCTTCAGGAATCATCGGGCGCCAGCTAGTAATTACCGGCTGGGACCCGGTGATTGACAGTCACGGCTGCGAAGGGCACTAGCACGCGCCCCCTACCTGGACGTACATACCAAAATGTAAAAGTCTGACTTATTACATGTACACTTACAAGCTCCAGTAATAAAACAGTGCTGTATACAGAGATCTCCTGCAGGTTCCCACATCTTAAATGGCCACCGTCCAGTGCGCATGTGTGGCGATGTACGTTCCAGCTCCGTCGATGACACATTTTGCCAGAAGCGACACCATCGGGTACACTTCGAATAGCATTAGAAAGATTAGCAAATAAATCAAATATAATAAAAAAGGTCAATATCTGTTCTTATTTAAAAAAAACTATGGATGTGCATAATGCTTGTGACTAGGTATTATACCAGGCATGCTGATCATAGTCAATAGTTACATAGTTAGTCTGGCTAAAAAAAGACAAAAGTCCATGCAGTTCAACAACAACAAAAAAAGTTGTAACCCTACACCAACAATTGTTCCTGAGAAAGGCAAAAACCAGCAAAGCACGATCCAATTTGCTCCGGGCAGGGAAAAAATTCCTTCCCTGATCCCCCGAGAGGCAATTGGATATTCCCTGGATAAACTTTACCTATAAAATGTTATATCCAGTTATATTCTGTGTGTATCCAAGAAAGAATCCAGGACTTTCCTACAGAAATCCACTGAGCTGGCCACAACCAACCTGGAGGAGTCTATTCCACATTCTCACAGCTCTTACTGTGAAGAAACCTTTCCCTGTTTATGATTTACATTTCTTTCCTCCAGATGTAAAGAGCGCCCCCCTTGTTCTGTGATGACCTCAGGGGGAATAACTACACCGAGTTCACTATATAACCACTGATTATTATACATGAATCATATCCCCCCCTTATGTAATACATGGAGATCATATTCCCCTTATATATTTATACATAAGATCATATCCCCCTTATGTATTATAACATGTGATCATATCCCCCCCTTATGTATTATACATGGTGATCATATCCCCCCTTATTATTATACATGGATTCATCAATCTCCCCTTATGTATTATACATGAGATTATATCCCCCCCTATGTATTATACATGGAGATCATATCCCCCCCCCTTATGTATTATACATGGAGATCATATCCCCCTTATGTATATACATGGAGATCATATCCCCCCTTAGATTATACATGGAGATCATATCCCCCTTATGTATTATACATGGAGATCCATATCCCCTATCCCCCCATATGTATAATATACATGGAGATCATATCCCCCCTTATGTATTATACATGGAGATCGTATTCCCCCCTTATGTATTAGACATGGAGATCAAATATCCCCCCCTTATGTATTATACATGGAGATCATATCTCCCCTTATGTATTATACATGGAGATCATATCCCCCCCTTATGTAATTATACATTATCAGTATCAGTTCCCCTTATGTATTATACATGGAGATCATATCCCCCTTATGTATTATACATGGAGATCATATCCCCCCTTATGTATTATACATGGAGATCATATTCCCTTTATGTATCTACATGGAGATCATATCTCCCCCCTTATGTATTATACATGGGGAGGAGATCATAACTCCCCCCTTATTATTTATACATGGAGATCATATCCCCCCTTTTGTATTATACATGGAGATCATATCCCCCTTATGTATTATACATGGAGATCAATATCCCCCCCTTATGGTATTATACATGGAGATCATATCCCCCCTTATGTATTATACATGGAGATCATATCCCCCTTTATGTATTATTTACATGGAGATCATATCTCCCCTTATGTATTATACATGATCATATTCCCCTTATGTATTTACATGGAGATCATATCCACCCCCTTATGTATTATACATGGAGATCATATCTCCCCTTATGTATTATACATGGAGATCATATCCCCCCCTTATGTATTATACATGAGATCATATCCCCCTTATGTATTATACATGGAGATCATATCCCCCTTTATGTATTATACATGGAGATCAACCCCCCTTATTATTATACATGGAGATCATATCCCCCCTTATGTATTATACATGGAGATCATATCCCCCCTTATGTATTATACATGGAGATCATACCCCCCTTATGTATCGTACATGGAGATCATATCCCCCCCTTTATTGTAATGTAGCCTGGAGATTTATCCCCCCCTTTATTTAGTGTACATGAGATTATCATGTTTCCCCCGGTTAGGTATTGTAACATGAGAATCATATCCTTTAGTTATGTATTATTTTATGTAGCTTTTTTGGAGATTATCCCCCCTTATGTATTATATCTATGGAGATCATTTTTATCTTTAGTTTCTTTTGTATTTAACAGGTGATGATTCATAGCCACCTTAGGTATATACCTGGACATCATATTCCCCCTTATTTTTGAACATGTTGATCAATATTTTTGTTTTATGGTATTGGCGGAGACATGAGATCATATTTTATTTATGTTTTTGATGTGATTATACTTATATAGATTAATATCCCCCTTATCTATTAGTACAAGTGAGATCTCGATTCCCCCTTATTTTTTTAGACATCTGCATATCTGGGTCCAATTTTTATTAGATTTATTTTTATTCATGGATTTCTTGATCATATCCTCCCTTATGTTTTGTTAATGGCCGATCATACCCTACCCCCCTTATGTATTATTCAGTTTGAGATTTTTTCCCCCCTTATTTTATACTTTTTATTTTTATCTTCCCCGAACTTATGTATTATACATGAAGAGTCATATGGTAGTGTTTTATTATGTGATACATGAGAGCATCAATCTTTTTTATACAGGGGTCATATCCCTTTTTTATTATACATGGAATCATATCTCTTTTTATATGTATGATATAAGAGGGAATCATTGTCATTATTTTATGTATTATACATGGAGATTTTCAATTCCCCTTATGTATTATATACATGTGGCGTCAGATTTTTTACGTGTGTATTGAATACATGGAGATCTTTGTATTACATGAGCCAAGATCATTATCAGCAGCCCCTTATTTACGACATTTTTGTTGAGTTTTTATTTATCTTTGAGATCATATCACCCTTTTTTTATATTTACTTGGAGTTCATATCCCCCTTATTATTTTGTATTGTTGCATTTTTTTCAATATGTATTCATACATTTTTTTTTTATGTATCTTTATTTTTTTATTTGTTATTATTTTTGTTTTACATGTTGTTTTATCTATTTTTTATTTTTTTTTTTTTTATCTTATTTATTATTTTTTTATTTTGACGCTGCTTGTTTTTTATGCGATTTCATATTTTTTTATTTATGTTTTTTTTAGATTTTAATTTTTCTTTGTTATCCTATTTTTGTATGGATTTATGTTATTTTATATTTTTTTTTTTTACATGTGTTTTTTTTTATGTTTTTTTTTTTTTAATAGGATGGAGATCATTTTATTATTTTATTTTTTTTGTTGTTTTTTTGATCATTTTTTGTGTGAATTTTTTTTTTCTTTGTTTTTTATACCTCCCTATTTTTTTTAATACCCAAAAAATGCTTTATTTAATTTTTGAATTTTTTTTTTTTAATATTATTATTGTTTTGTATTTTTATTTTTTTTTTTTTTGTTATTTTTTTCTTTTTTTATGTATTTTTTTTGGAATTTTTTGTTTTTTGTAGTTGCATTTATTTTTCATATTTTTTTTGTTTTTTTTGTGTGGTTTTTTTTTTTTGGTTTTTTTTATTTTTTTTTTTTTTTTCCCCCTTATGTATTTTACATGGAATTTTTATTCCCCTTATTATTATATTTTGGAGATCTATCCCCCATTTTGTATTATACATGGAGATCATATTATTTTTATTTTTTTTATTTTTATTTTTTTTAATATGTATTTACACATGGTGATTTATTTGCATTCTTATTATTATATTTATGATCGTAATCCCCCCCTTATGTATTAACATGAGATCATATATCCCCCCCTTACATGTTATTAGACATGGAGATCATATCTCCCCTTATATTTATTATGGAGATCATTATCCCCCTTATGTATTATGGTACATGGAGATCATATCCCCCGCCTTATGTATTATACATGGAGATCATATCCCCCTTATGAATTTACTGGAATCATATCCCCCCTTAATGTATTATGACATGGAGATCATATCCCCCTTTATGTATTATACTAAGGCTTTGATTCATATCCCCCCTTATGTTTGTATACATGGAGATCATATCCCCTTTCATGTATTATCGACCATTGGAGATCATATCTCCCCTTATGATTATACATGGAGATCATAATGCCCCCCTTAATATACATGGAGATCATATCCCCCCTTTAGTTTATTATACATGGAGCATATCCCCCCTTATGTATTATACATGGAGATCATATCCCCCCTATTACATTTTAAATGTATTATACATGGAGATATCATATCCCCCCTTATGTATTTCCAATGGAGATCATACTCCCCCTTAGTTGTATTATACATGAGATCATATATCCCCCTTATTATTATACATGGAGATCATATCTCCCCTTATGTATTATAAACATGGAGATCATACCCCACCCCATGTATTTATACATAGCATATCCCCCTTATTATTATACATGGAGTGATCATATCCCCCCCTTATGTATTATACATGGAGATCATTATCCCCCTTATGTATTACTACATGGAGATCATATCCCCCCTTATGTATTATACTGGAGATCATATCCCCCCTATGTATTATACATGGAGATCATATCCCCCTTATGAGTATTATACATGGAGATCATATCCCCCCTTATGTATTATACATGGAGATCCATATCCCCCCTTATGTATTATACATGGAGATCATATACCCCCCTTATGTATTGTTTTTGGAGATCATATCCCCCCTTTAGTGTTTTTTACATGGAGATCGAGATCATATCCCCCCCTTAGTATGTATACATGGAGATCATATCCCCTTCCCTTATGTATTATACATGGAGATCATATCCCCCCTTATGTTTTATACATGGAGATCATATCCCCCCCCCCCTGTATGTATTATACATTTGAATCATATCCCCCTTTAGTGTATTATACATGGAGATCATATTCCCCCTTATTTATTATACAGTTAGAATCATATCCCCTCTTATGTATTATACATGGAGTCATATCCCCTCAATATACAATCCCCCCCCCCCCCTTATGTATTATACATGGAGATCATATCCCCCCTTATGTATTATACATGAGAATCATTTTCCCCCCTTATGTATTATACATGGAGATCAATATCCCCCCCCCCCCTTATTTTTATACATGGAGATCATATCCCCCTTATGTTATTATACATGGAGATCATTATCCCCCCTTTCATGTATTATACATGGAGATCATATCCCCCTTATGTATTATACATGGAGATCAAATCCCCCCTTATCGGTATTATACATGGAGATCATATCCCACCTTATGTATTATACATGGAGATCATATCGCCCCTTATGTATATTATACATGGAGATCATATCCCCCCCTTATGTATTATACATGGTGATCATATCCCCCCTATATGTATTTATACATGGTGGATCATATCCCCCCTTTATGTATTATACATGGAGATCATATCCCCCCTTATTATTATACATTGAGATCATATACCCCCCCTTAACATGTATTATACATGGTGGATCATATCCCCCCTTTATGTATTATACATGGTAGATCATATCCCCCTTATGTATTATAACATGGAGATCATATATCCCCCCTATGTGTATTATACCCATGGGATCATATCCCCCCTTATGTATTAATACATGGAGATTTCATTCCCCCCTTATGGAATTATACATGGAGATCATATCCTCCCCCCTTAAATGTATTATACATGGTGATCATATTACCCCCCTTATGTATTTATAACATGGAGATCATAATCCCCCCCCTTATGTATTATACATGGAAATCATATCTCCCCTTATTATGTATACATGGAGACCATCATATCTCCCCTTATGTATTATACATGAGATCATATCCCCCTTCATGTATTATATACATGGAGATCATATCTCTTATGTATTATATGTAATTTATTATACATGGAGATATATCCCTTAAGTACTTAAATGGAGAAATATCCCCCCCTTATGTATTATACATGGAGATCATTATCCCCCCTTATTTATTATACATGGAGATCAAATCCCCCCTTATTTTTATACATGGAGATCAAGTGATCCCCCCTTATGTATTATACATGAGATACTATCCCCCTTATGTATTAATACATGAGATACATATTCACCCCCCCTTAGTGTATTTTATACATGGAGATCATATCCCCCTTATGTTTATATTATACATGAGATCATATACCCCCCCCTTATGTTTTACATGGGAGATCATATCCCCCCCCCTATGTATTATACATGGAGATCATATCCCCCCCTTATGTATTAGTACATGGAGATCATATCCCCCCTTATGTATTAATACATGGAGATCATATCCCCCTCTTATGTATTACATGGAGAACATATCCCCCCCCCCCCCCTTATGTATTATACATGGAGATCATATCCCCCCTTATGTATTATACATGGACATCATATTCCCCTATATATTATACATGCCTTGATCATATCCCCCCTTATGTATTTACATGGAGATCATATCCCCCCCCTTATGTATTATACATGGAGATCATATCCCCCCTTATGTATTATACATTGGAGGATCATATCCCCCCTTATCGTTGAATTTATTATACATGGAGATCATTATCCCCCCCCTTATGTATTATACATGGAGATCATATCCCCCCTTATGTATTATACATTTGATCATATCCCCCCTTGTAATTATACATGGAGATCATATCCCCCTTATGTATTATACATGGTGGATCATATCCCCCTTATGTATTATACAATGGAGATCATATCCCCCTTATGTATTATACATGGAGATCATATCCCCCTTATGTATTAATACATGAGATCAAATCCCCCCCTTATGTATTATACATGGTGATCATATCCCCCTTATGTATTTATACATGGTATCAAATCCCCCTTATGTAATTATACATGGAGACCATATCCCCCCTTATGTATATATACATGGAGATCAGTTATCCCCCCCTTAATTTTTATTCAAACATGGTGATCATATCCCCCCTTATGTATTATACATGGTGATCATATCCCCCCTTATTGTATTATACATGGAGATCATATCCCCTTATGTATTATACATGGTTATCATATCCCCCCTTATGTATTATACATGGAATCATATCCCCCTTATGTATTATACATGAGATCATTATCCCCCCTTATGTATTATACATTGGCGATCATATCCCCCCTTATGTATTATACATGGAGATCATATCCCCCTTATGTATTATACATGGAGATCATATCCCCCTTATGTATTATACATGGAGATCATATCACCCCCTTATGTATTATACATGGAGATCATATCCCCCTTATGTATATACATGGTGATCATATCCCCCTTATGTATTATACATGGAATCATATCCCCCTTGGTATTTATACATGGAGATCAATACCCCTTATTGTATGATTTTACATGGGAGATCATATCCCCCTTATGTATTATACATGAGATCATATCCCCCCCCCCTTATGTATAAATACATGGTGATCATATATCCCCCCTTTTGTATTATACATGGAGATCATATCCCCCCTTATGTATTGTACATGGAGATCATATCCCCCCCTTATGTATTATACATGGTGATCATATCCCCCCTTAGTATGTATAATACATGAGATCATATCCCCCCCCCCCCCCCCCCTTATGTATTAAACATGGTGATCTTATCGACCCTTATGGTATGATACATGGAGATCATATCCCCCTTATGTATTATACATGGAGATCATTATCCCCCCTTATGTATTATTACATGTGTAATCATATCATATCATAGCTTCCCCTTATTATTATACATGGAGATTCTCCCCCCCATTATCCCCCTATGTATTTATACATGGATCCCCCCCCCGTCATATCCCCTTTTGTATGAGATTATACATTGAGATCATATCCTCCCCCCCTTATCTCCTCTTCTCAGTGATAGAATACAATTCAGGTTCCTCAAAATCTTTCCCTACACTAGCTGAGTCTCCTCCATGCCTCGTATACAGTTTGGTTCTTCCCCTTCTCTGTACTTTCTCCCAGTTCCCCAATGTATCTTTTTTGTGAATTGGAGCCCAAAAACTGAACTGCTATTATTCCAGATGAGGTCTTACTAATGATTTGTTTACTTGGGGGTATGGGAATGATATCTCTATCTGGAGTCTTTACCCTCTCCTTTTTTAATATTCTCAAAGATGATGTGGATTTTGCTTCGCTTTAGAAACTGCAGCTTGACCATTGCTTGCCATTGCAGCCATGTTAAGCTTGTGATCATACCTGGAACCCCAAGATCCTTCTACACCAATGACTCCCCAAGATCCTTCTCCACCATTGAAAACCCCCATTTGTACCCCTCTAGTATGTATGTATTCATGATTCATTAGCCCCCAAGTGCAGAACCTTACATTTATCAACATTGAACCTCATTGGCCACATAGTTGCCCAATTATAACTGGAGCATTGAGGTCGTCGATATGTGTATCGACATCGGCGCCTAGATATGGATTATTGTTACAAGTAGTGTGTTGGTTGCAGATGTTCATGCGATAGCAAGTGAGGAAATATTTCTACAGTTGTCCTGGATAGATGAACAAGGTATCAAAGGAACAAACCACCTAAGGGCCACCCCAAGGAAATGAATTCTGTGTGGAATGAAGTGAAGTCTGTATACTAAGAGGTAGATGGTCTCCTCTCCAAAACAGTGAACAAAGGGTTCAAGGGAGAAACTGACAAACACTTTCTGTTTTTTATATTTTTTTTATATTTTAATAATATAGAATAGGAGTCATTTTTGTGGACAAACACACCGGATATTTCTGATACACAACATGAAGTTTGTCGATCCAGTTTCTATTTGATCTGAGTAACAAGATGCTTGATCACACACAGGAAGAGTTCCAGATTCTGCTTAGCAAATCCTCATTACTAGGGACAAGATGGTAGAAGAACTCCTTGACATAATCAGCTCCTGGGACCATAAGAAGAAAGACCTGCTATATGATGCAATTAGCTTCGGAATATAACCCATGCAAATGTAAATGTCCTGGTTCGTTTGGAAAGTCGCTCCAAGCGAATTATTTCTTGATATTCCAAGAGCTCAAAGAAAATCTGTAAGTCAGAGCTTTACTGTGTTATCAGCAAAATATGTTAAAGGAGTAGAGTATCACCTTCAACAAAATAATAAATGCACATCTTTTTGCAGGTAAAAAAAAGTGCATTTAATATTTTTGGGTGCAAGAGCCTGGATGGCATTGTTTTTTTTTTTGGCACTTCCACCAGAGACCAACAGATCACTGATACCATGCAGGTCTTCTGCAGACTGTCAGTGTATCTGCTTCTCCCATAGCAGGGAACTTCTACAGGATATCCCAATACGGGATATAACGGGATATACGGACAAAACAGATATACTGACAAGAGACTCAATGAACTTCCACAGTGCACACGGCCCATGATACTTTCATTGAGAACTGCAAACCCGACAGCCACCTAAGGAATAATTCACATACTGTGAATGAGGGTCGACATTTTTTAAGCCGCACGGGCGGATTAAAAATCTTGACAGCTAGAACGGGAGGGGGGGATCGTTTGTGGAGGGGGGAGAAAGATCCCCGGCTGCTAGGGCTGTTTAAAGTTGGTCAGCTGGTGTTGTGATCATAACATGTTACATGTAATGCCCTGAATATTGTGATGTAACATGTAACCTGTTATGAAAGTGTGAACTTATCCTTTAAAAATATAATTCTACAACGAGCGTTAGATTTTTTATAACTTTTTGCTAAACAACCCTTAGTAAATATATATATATACAGTCAGGTCCAAAATATTGGACATTGACAGACAATTCTACATTTTGGCTCTAAACCCACAATGGATTTGAAATGAAAACGAACAAGATGTGCATGCCCCCTGCAGACTGTCAGATTTAATTTAGGGGATTTACATCCATAAATCAGTTGTGTGAACAGTGGTAGGAATTACAACATTTTTTCCATATGTGCCTCCCACTTTGTCTAAGGGACCAGGTAAAGCACATCTTGTTCGTTTCATTTCAAATCCATTGTTGGTGAGTATAGAGCCCAAAAATGTTAGAATTGTGTTGAGCTGTCCCAATATTATGGACCTGACTGTAAGTAATATATAATGTAAGTACTTTTTTTAATTCCTGATTAGAATTGTTACAGGGAATCTTACAAGTCATTTTCTGCCCTTATGGCACCTCTCACAAACTGCTAACTGCTAAAATAATAAAAATGTCATTCATTTAATGTATATTTTTCTAAAACCAAAAATCAACCAAGTGGACAGATCACAAACATCTTTAAAAAATTAGATGTGACTTAAACCCTTTTTGCTGCCAGAGCTGATTTTACTTACTCAAAGTCGACCGTTAAGCTGTATACATAACAAGCCGCAGCCCGCCATCATTTTCTGTAAAATGCAATGTAATATGGCAACCTGGAGTGTGTTCTGTACACAGATGGTGTACAGACCCCCCCCCCCCCCAGGATTGGCTAAGTGATAAGTGATTGGCTTACAGATTTGAGAAGTCTGCAGCTAAGATACAAGTCAGATTTTGGAATCCTTTGCAACAAAAATTTCATTTTTGGTTAGATAACTCACTGTCACATCTTCCTTTACAATCCCCTGCAAGTGCAGCAGCTGACTGATCAATTGCAAAGAGTCACTCCCTATTCATTCACTTTGCACATAGGGACACAGCAAACAGCTATTTATTCAGAATAACAAAAGTAGGAGCTATGCAACAAAATCCTTGAATTTTACATAGATCACCTAAAGAATGAATGCTTTCAAACAAACTTGAAGTTACTCCTTAAAGGGAGTCTGTGGCCAGGCTTAATGGACATTAAAGTATGACAGCTAGATACACAGATAACTAGTAATTGTGTTAGGGGCCAGGAAACTAAAAGCAAACACAAGAGCCTAGGAGCCTGTTCTCTCCACCCCCCCCCCCCCTCTGCTCCCCTTCTCTCTCCCCCCTCACTCTCTCCTTCTCTCCCCCCCCCCCCCCTCCTCTTCCCCTTCTCTCTCCCCCTTCCTCTCTCTCCTTCTCCCCCCCCACCTCTCACCCCTTCTCCTCTCCCTCCTCTCCCTCCTCTCTCCTTCTCTCCCTCCCCCCCCTCTACCCTTCTCTCTTTCTCTCCTCTCTCCTTCTCTCTCTATCCTCTCCACTTCTCTCTTTCTCTCTCTCTCTCCCATTCCCTTCCTTCTCCTCTCATCTCCTCCCTCTAAGTACAGGGATATTCTCATCTTTTTTTGATGCTCTCTTCTGTTCTCTTGTTTTTTTTCTCATTTTTAATGTCAAGGTCCACATTAACATCCCCCCCTTTCCCATTATATATATATATACTATATATATATATATATATATATATAAAGCTGGATTTATACATACTTTACCCCATCTCTAGATGTCATGACAGTATCCTTCCAGAAAGATTCCTGGGAATTGCAAAAAACATGTGAAATCTCATGAGAAGATACTCCAGTCCTTCACCGGAGTATCTTCCCAGGAGATTTGGCTGCTCTGTATTCCTCAGACTATCAGTGAAGGGTCTGACATCACTCTTGCCCAGGTGCCACAGACAGAAAAATGGAGTATTGTAAGTATAAACTTGCTTTTTTTTCTTTACTGGTGCATTTTGGAACTACTGGGGGGCCCTGGCAGTATAGGAAGAGCTTACATTTTTTCTGCAAGGTCTGCTTTGACAAGCAGTAAATGAATAAAAACATGCTCAGTAATGCTACTGTACATTAGACATACCTCCCCTAAGGCTTTCACAATGACCCTTTTTTTGCGCTTTTGTGTTAAAAAATAATGCCCCAAAAACACATCTCCCCACTGAATTCAATAGGGAAATGCATCAAAACGCTGTAAGAACGCACCCTAAAAATGCTTAAGAAATGACAACCAATCAGGTCGAGCGGGTGATACAATATTTGCATAAAGAGGTACAACCCCAAATAGGGGGGAGGGGGAATTTATCATGTACTTCATTCACCAGTCTACAACCCTGAGTCTTTGTTCACACTACTACAAACCTGAAAGTCGCGCAGCTTACAGTGCCATTTTGCCAGGCGACTTGAGCACTACTTTGAAGCGACTCTGTAGCAACTCTGAAGCAACTTTCAGGGAATGCCTGGTAGTGTAATGTCAGATCCAAATCACATCAATATAGATTTGAATCCGACTTGGTGGCAGCTTCTCATCAAAATCTATGGGCACAAGTTGGATAGAAGTCACCTTGAAGTAGTACAGGAACCTTTTCTAAAGTTGGGAGTGACTTGGGGTCTCAACCAGTGGTGTATATTTAGGTTTTGTGCTGCCCTAGGCAACACAAAAATCAGCTGCCCCTCCATGGGGAGAGCCTGACACCAACCAACACCACCCCCTGTCCCGGGAGATTGAAACTGGTTTTTTGCATGAACAAACAACATGAAAAAACCATATATTTATATATATAACTTGTATCTTCGATATTGAAAACATTAGCTTATGAAAACTTACATACATATTCATCAGCATGGGATATTTTTCTGCTATGTACACTATTTACTTATAACTTTGGCTTGAAATAAAATAGAAAAAGAATGAACAATAGTTCTAAAATTTTAAAAAAGATTTAAAAAAACGATGATGCAGGTGATAAAGTAATGATAAAAATTTTACAAAAAAGTATGTAAATATGTTATATTTGGTATAGTTTAGTTTTTCTTTGTTAATGACTCATAATGTACTCGTAATTGTTAAAACTTATACCTAATTTTATATGATAAGATTATTAATATCATTATTTGTTGAATATCCAGTCAAGAAAGACGTTGGAATCCTCTCACCTCATATGGAGTGCCATCTGTGTGGAAAGGTGAGCTAAAATAATCTTTTGTTCTAGTAATAGAAGAGCAAAGTATTACATTTGAAATCCCAAAAATAAATCTATCTATATCTATCTATCTATCTATCTATCTATCTATCTATCTATCTATCTATTATCTTTATCATCTATCTATCTATCTATCTATCTAGAAATCTATCTATTCTATCTATCTATCTATCATCTATCTATCTATCTATCTATCTATCTATCTATCATCTATCTATCTATCTATCTATCTATATATCGTAAATCTATCTAACTATCTATCTATTCTATCTATCTATCTATCTTAATCAATCTATCAATGTATCAATCTATCTATCTATCTATTATCTATCTATCGTTTATCTATTATATCTATCTATCTATCTATCTATCTATCTATCTATCTATCTATCATCTATCTATCTATCTATCTATCTATCTATCTATCTATCATCTATCTATTCTATCTATCTATCTATCTATTATCTATCTATCTATCTATCTATCTATCTACTTCTATTATATCGTATCTATCGTATTGATCTATCTTTCTCATATATTAATTAGTTTCTTGTTCGTTATGTCTCTAGTTCCAGGATTCTGGTGCTGTAGTGACTCCGGATGTTTTTTGGAGATATATTCAGGTGAGGTAACAATACCCCAACCTCATCCCTACAAGAGGGTCACCGGAGTGTGTATTGCTTTACACTTTATGTATGTTTTCCTGCATGGATTTCATTCTTATATGTTGACAATCTCCTCTAGGTGAATTGTGTTTTTTTTTCTTTCTTACTTTTTGTTTCTTTTCTGTAAAACCTGAGGAGTAATGTTAGTGCAGGAAAACCTACTGTTCCTGCATTCCTTTATATGTGGAGGAGCTTTAGGGGTTGACTTATTAACACTGGAGAGTGCATAGAAAATGATCACCCCTCTACACATTTTGTTGCTTTGCAGTCTGAAATGAAGACAGATACAGCTTTTGTTTTACCTCGCTTTTTGTACTCAGTGCAGCTTATAACATCTAAGTGAAAGATATAAACAGCAACATGTCAGAAAAAAAATAATAAAAAATCCCAAAACAGAATCATTGATTTGGAAAAAGGATCACTCCCTTGTCAGTATTTTGTTGAATCACCTTTCGCTTTAAATTCCAGCCTTTAGTCTGTTGGGATATGGCTCTACTAACTTTGCACATCTAGACTTTGAAATATTTGCTTGCTCTTCTGAACTCAAGTTCAGTTACATTTGATGTGTGTCACCTACCTTGGTTGAAGGCCGAGTTGACGAGAGGGCTTCCCTTGCGGCTCTGGTCTGAGCACCCCTGAATGTGGTGACAGAGATACAAGGCTCAAAGAAGCACAGGCGCCAATAGCTTGATAGCAGGTAACTGCCACGGCCAGGGATGTAGTCAAGGTGAGCCAGGGTCATACATAGTGAGAGAGCAACGTGGTCAGGAGGCAGGCCGTGGTCAGTACCAGGTTAGCAAACAGAGCGAGGTCCAGTAGCAAAGCCGAGGTCAGCACCAGGAGATCAGGCAGAGGATAGTCAGAGGCAAGCCAAGGTCAGCACAAGGAGATCAGGCATAGAGTTTGTCTAAGGCAAGCTGAGGTCAGAATCCAGAATCCACAGAGCAAGGTCAGCGACAGAAAATCAGTCAGAACACACAGGAACACGGGTCACAGGAAGCTGAAGAACATCCATCGATTAGTACACATCAGAGTCTCCTTTAAATAGGCAGCTTGGGAAGACGTGCCCTCCGATGCGCGATGGTGCATAGAAATGCGCCTACTGTCATTGCACGCTGGATATTAGAGAGAAAACAGGTGGCGCACACACCTAGTGCATTATCCAAGGTTTATTGTAGGAGTGAAAGAATAATAAAAACATACTCACAGACGATAGCATGTATCTAAAAAGCATAGAAAATGACAATGGCCACAACGGCAGGCAAGGTGTCCTCACTGTCAGTGCGGTCAAATGGCTGGACGCGTTTCGGGGACAAATCCCTTTCCTCAGAGCTGATGACCAACCTGTATGGAGTGGGTCAAGAAGTAAATAACCAGGGCTAGATGCCTTGGGAGCAAAGCTCCACCTCCTCTACTTGTTATATCTAAGATGAGGGGTTGGAGGGGGGTTATTTAAAGTGCAATCTTTTGTAGTTTTTATAAACGCATATATATATATACATATATACACATGCATATACACATATACAAAGATACATACATGCACTAAGAGACAAAGCAAATAAAAAATTATTAAAAAATACATGAATATAGCACCTACAAATATAGATAAATACAAAAAAAATGTTTTAAAATAAATGTATAAAAAATAATCTTTTTAGTAAGTAACACTGGCAATGATGATAAAAATAATAATATTAGTAAACATCATAAAAATAAAAGTGATAAGACTAGTGGATAGTGGATGATTATTAGTTTAAAAAGTAACGAGTGTGGCTGTAGACCATATATATCTATTCAAACGTTGAAAAGCGCTAAGCAAACTGTCGGCGCTAATGTGAGTGCTGTGTAGTGATATTGGGACAGTTTGTTGGGAAAAAAAAAAAAATATTAGAAGACATGATAAATAAAGAGTTTTGTTTGGGTAAATGAATGACCTTTAGGAGGCAATGGTTAAGTGAATAGATTGAGACATATGAATATGGTGTAGATACCTCTGATGCAGATGTGTGATGAATGGTAAAGTAAGAGCCTTGCTGTTGATGCCTGAGTAGGATGGTGGTGGTGGGAGTGTGCTTTTTATGCATGTGGGGAAATGGCTGCTGGAATGCAAACCACGAGACAGGAAGTAAACCTCTGGATGGACTCATGTCAGTTGGTATCCCTGGAACAAAACATGACACTGTGCAGTGACTGCAAGGCTCCTTCCCAGGGGGGAAGAAGAGATCTGAGTCAGCATAGCCATGTGGAGGATGGCTGGAGGTGGGGTGAATGTGGTGTTGTGGTGATAATGGCATGGATGGCTCCGGGAACAAAGGGACTGAACTGAAGAGTGATAGGAGGCAGATAATGATAGTTGTGACAGAAATGAAATGGGGGGGGAGGGGGAGACAGAGACCTGTTGTGTGATGTGTGTACTGGAAATGCAGCTGATAGTAGTGACAGAACTGGGGGAGAGGGTGGGGGGGAAGAGGAGGCAGATGTGATGAATATTCTATAATGGAAATAAACCTATAAAAGTGGCAGACTTGGGGGCAAGGAAAAGAGGGGGGGAGGGAAGGGAACCAAGAGGGCAGATATCTTTGTTATGGATAATGAAAATGTAATGATCAACATGTTCAGAACTGAGGGGGGGATCGGGAGGGAGGGGGAAGGGGGGATACAGACATGTTGGGGGAGTATTGTATGATGTATGTAGAGTTGGAGTCTTTGTGACAAAAATGGGGGGGGGGGGGAAGGATGAGTAAACATGAAACTAATGAATATTAAGTCTGTTAGAAGAGGGAAGAGAACACAAAAAAAAAAAAAATAAAGGAAAGAGGCCCGCCTCTGATGCGGGGTTTTGTATATTAAAGGCGGGCCTCCTTTCGCTTTTTTTTTTTCTTTTTTTTTTGTCTCTTTTTCCCTCTGTTTCTCAGACTTTATTATTCATTATTTTCATCACACAACAGGTCTCTGTCTCCCCAAACCCCCCCCCCCTTCGTTTCTGTCACACTCATTATCTCTGCCTCTTATCACTCTCTTCATATTTCAGTCCCTTTGTTTCCGAAGCCATCCATGCGTTTTTTTTCCATTATCACCACAACACCACATTCACCCCCTCCAGCCATATCCTCCACATGGCTATGCTGACTCAGATCTCTTGGCTTCCCCCCTGGGAGGAGCCTTTTGCAGTCACTGCACTTGTTCATGTTTTTGTTCCAGGGATACCAGACATGAGTCATCCGGAGTTTACTTCCTGTCTCTCGTGGGTTTGCATTTTCCAGCAGCCATTTCCCCACAGGCATAAAGCACACTCCCACACCCATCCCACTCAGGCATCAACAGCAAGGCTCAAACTTACTTTCCATTCATCACACATCTGTCATCAGAGGTTATCTACACCATATTTCATTATGTCTCATCTATTTCACTTAACCATTGCCTCTAAAGGTAATTCATTTTACCCAAACAGAAAACACTCTTTATTTCTTGTCTTTCTAATTTTTTTTTTTTTTTTTCCCAACAACTGTCCAATATCACTACACAGCACTCACATAGCGCCGACAGTTTGCTTCGCCTTTACGTTTGAATAGATAGATATGGTCTACAGCCACACTCGTTACTTTGAACTGATAATCAATCCACTATCCACTAGTTCTTATTCTTTTAATTTTTTGATGTTTACTAATATTATTATTTTTTATCATCAATGCCAGTGTTACTACTACGATTATTTTTATACATTTTATTTTAAAACATTTTTTTTTGTTTATTTATCCCATACATTTGTTAGGTGCTATATTCATGTATTTTTTAATAATGTTTTATTTGCTTTGTCTCTTAGTGCATGTATGTATTCTTTGTATATGTGTATATGCATGTGTATATATATGTAATATGCGTTTATAAAAACTACAAAGATTGCACTTTAAAATTAACCCCCTTCCTCCAACCCCTCATCTTTTTTTATTAACAAGTAGAGGAGGTGGTAGCTTTGCCCCAAGGCATCTAGTCCACCCTGGTTATTTACTTCTTGACCTCCATACAGGTTTTTTCATCAGCTCTGAGGAAAAGGGATTAGTCATCCATTTGACCGCACTGACATGTGAGGACACCTTGCCCTGCCGTTGTGGCCATTGTCATTTTTTCTATGCTTTTTTAGATATATGCTTTTTCTGTGAGTATGTTTTTATGATTTATTTTCCTACAATAAAACCTTGGTAATAATGCACTAGGTGTGTGTCACCACCTGTGTTCTCTCTCTATCCAGTGGCAGATTTCCCCGTCTGAGGAGGGCTGCCCCCTGAAGCATTTCCTTTGGTTGCTGCTGTCCTGGTACCCTTGGCTTCCCCTTTGGCTGTGCATATCCTGAAGGCGCCTGGAAAGTACATACAATACACGCTGGAATATTAGCCTGGGCTTGTCTGTGTGCTGGTACACGTGGACGGAGCATTAGCTGCACGGGAATTCGCATGATCTGCAGTAAATTCCTGACAGATGGGGAACCGTTTTGTTTGGACTGCAGTCTTCAAGTCAATCCCACAGATATTTGATGGTTGACCGTTTGTGGGACTGCAGTCAATCCACAGTTATTTTACGGGATTTTAATTCTTGGGCTCTGACTAGGTCATGTATGGACATTCACCCTTTTTCTCCTCCAACCACTATGGGATAATTTTTGCTGTGTGTTTTTGGTGGGTCATTTGTCTGACCAGTTTCCTCCTGGCTCTTTCATGCTGATCCATGGAGGGTCTGTGTTTTACCAAATACCATCCACTTCTTAATAGTAGACTTCACTGTGCTTCTACGCATTGATAAAGCCTTTGAGATTTTTTTGTATCCATCTTCTGACTTGTGCCTGTCCAAAACGTTATCCCGAGAGATCTTTTTAGATAGTTACATAGTTTTATCTATTTTCAACAATAAAAAATAAATAAATAAATGCTATTATCCATACCACAGTTTGATCTAGAGGAAGGCAAAATAACCCAGCAAAGCACGATTCCAATTTTGCTCCTGCAGGGAAAAAAAAGGCATTCCTGATCTACTGAGAAGGCAATTGGTTATTCACTGGACCAACTTTTACCAATCAATGTTAGTATCCAGTTTATTCTGTGTATCTAGGAAAGAAATCCCGGTCTTTTTTTTAAAGCAATCCACTGAGCTGGCCAGAACTAACTCTTAAGGGAGTCTATTCCACATTACCTTTCTCACAGCTCTTACTGTGAAGAAACCTTTCCGTATTTTAGAGATTAAATCTCTTTTCCTTCAGAAGTATTAGAGTGCCCCTTGCCCTCTGTGATGACCTTTTGACAGTGCCTTGCCACACATAGTTTGATTATTTTTGCTTCAGTTGCACTATGAGGGACCGAAAATGCTCCAGGATAAGCTCTTTTTCATGTTGAGCTAATCAAAATGACCCAGCTGCTCACAGGTGAAGTCAATTGGCTTTGTGTGCCATTGAAATCGTGAATTACTATACCTAAATATTAATAAAAAAGAATTAAAACGAGCGCTGGGTATCAATGAGGATAAAGCTTCTGGCATAAAGGTGAAAACCTTCTAAAACCTTATTCTCATAAGAATCATACGCATATATATATGCAGCACTGAAGAAAATGATGATCAGTAAATTTATAAGTCAGCAATTACTTTTTATCATAAGCTAAAATAGTATAAAAGTGCGCTCCTAACAGGTGCTAAAATACAATATATGTGAAACAACGTCCAGACTTGACCGTCATAAAGTGCATATAGTGATATAATAATATTTTCAAGTTCAATAGCAATATAAAGGTGACAATTTTCCTTTGACTGCAGTGGCATTGTAAAATGAGTGTAGATTGCACTAACCAGAGAGCGCAATCTAAAATGCACATTTGAGTAAATCAAAACGCCAACTCCTGGTCATCTGGATCTGGGAAATGGAGCATTTGGGGGGGTCATTGGCAAGCGTCAGGCAAGGCAGGTAACTGTACTGTACTCTGTACTCCTCTTATATACAGAGAAAAACTATTTCTTATGAACCTTTTTATATTCAATCTTAAATGAAAAATTTTAATTTATTTTTAAAACCTTTACATAAGAAATCAATCTATTCTATTATCTATCTATCTATTATCTATCTATTTTTTAATCTATCTACCTATTTTCTATTCTAGAATCTATCTAATATCTATCTATCTATTATATCTATCTAATATCTATCATATCTACTATCTATCTCATCTATCTATCTATCTATCTATCTATCTGATCACTTCTATCTAAATCTATCTATCTATTATCTATCATAACTATCTACATCAATATCTATTTCTAAATCTATCTATAATCTATCTATCTCCTATCATACACCTATCTATCTATCTATTATCTATCTCTATCTATCAAATCCTACTTATCTTTATCATATACCTACTTTTCCCCTCATCATCTACCCAATTTCCTATCTAGTCCAGTAAAACTATTTATCTATTTTCTAACTATCTTTTATTTATCATTCCTATTTTCTATCTAACATCTATTTTATCTATCCCTCTATTCTATTTTTACTTTTCCCATACCCTATTATTTATCTCTATTCTCTAACTATTTATCTATCATCTTTCAATCTACATTTATCCTACT
>CATNWA010002197.1:0-23345 GCA_951230385.1 Staurois parvus
CACACTGCGGGTGGGTTCCATTTTGTCATAGGGGTGCTGGCAGATTACGGGCCTCCCATTGCTGCTGCCAGGCCCGTAATCTGCCATGGGCCCCCGTTACCGACTCCTCATGCTGCTGGCCAGGCCCGTAATCTGTCATGGGCCCCTGTACCGCCTCCTCCTCATGCTGCTGCCAGGTCCAGAGTGTGTCATGGGTCCCTGTACGGCCTCCCATTGCTGCTGTCTCCATCGCCACACTCTGCCATGTGCCACTTTCAGGTCTCCTCACACTGCTGGTGGGTTCCATTTTGTCATAGGCTGCTGCGGCAGATTACGGCCTCCCATTGCTGCTGCCAGGCCCGTAATCTGCCATGGGCCCCTGTACCGCCTCCTCATGCTGCTGCCAGGTCCAGAGTGTCTCATGGGTCCCTGTACGGCCACCCATTGCTGCTGTCTCCATCGCCACACTCTGCCATGTGCCACTTTCAGCTCACACTGCTGGTGGGTTCCATTTTGTCATAGGGTGCTGCAGATTAACGGGCCTCCCTTTGCTGCTGCCAGGCCCGTAATCTGCCATGGGCCCCTGTACCGACTCCTCATGCTGCTGCCAGGCCCGTAATCTGTCATGGGCCCCTGTACCGCCTCCTCATGCTGCTGCCAGGTCCAGAGTCTCTCATGGGTCCCTGTACGGCCTCCCATTGCTGCTGTCTCCATCGCCACACTCTGACATGTGCCACTTTCAGGTCTCCTCACACTGCTGGTGGGTTCCATTTTGTCATAGGGTGCTGTATGGCCTCCCATTGCTGCTGCCTCCACCGCCACACTGTGGCTCCACACTCTGGTTTTGGCCCCGTGACTGCCCAAATGAGTGAAGTGTGCGGTGATTCTAAGATCGACGGCACTCATCTGCATGTCATACTGACTGACAGTATTATTTCTCTTCCCCAGCAGACTCCAAGGGCATTTAAATTAAGGGTACAGTGTTCTGCACTAATATAAAGGCTCTCTGAAGCCTAGAAACACCCTTTTTATAAGTTAAATTCGCAGCGAATATATTCGCATCGAATCGAATTTATTCCTCGAATTCGCCGAATCAGCCGAATCGAATTTTGAATACTTCGCTCATCTCTAGTTAATACATATAAGCTAGCAAGTCAGTGGATTCAAACACTGAAAATCTTTATTGGCTACATAAGTATTTCCAGTAAAGCAATGCTAATGTTTTTCAGCCACTATGGCCTTACTCATAGCATAATAAAACACAAAATGGTCACAACGTTTATGGCATCTACTGCCCAACCAATTAAGAAGGTAGAACTGGCAGAACCCAATAAATAAAATTATTAGTAAAATGGCATATAGGAAGAGGAAAGCAAGGATGGTATGGGTAAGGGTTACTGCCTTTGTTTTGTTTTTTTGTTTGTTTTTTGGGGGGGTTGCTAATTATATAGCTATTAGGAAAATGTTCCCTTAGTTTCTGTTAATACAGGAAGTATTTGGAAATCTGTCTAATAGGGACAAAACACAAATTTATTAGAGTTGGAAATGGTTTAAACTGTTCACAATACTCCTCCATTTTGTCCTGGTTTTACAACCCCAATTCCAAAAAAAAATGGGACACTGTGTAAAATCTACATAAAAAGAAAATGTAATGATTTGCAAATCTCATAAACCCATATTAAAAAAAAATAGAAAATAGAAAATTTATCAAACAATTAAACTGAGAAAATGTATCGTTATATGAAAAAAAAGGTTAATTTTGAAATTGATGCCAGCAACATGTCTCCAAAAAGTTGGGACAGGACCATGTTTACCACGGTGTATCATCCTTTCTTCTTTTTACAACACTCTCTAAATGTCAGGGAACTGAGGAGACCAATTGTTAGAGTTTTTGGTGAGGAATGTTGTCCAATTCTTCCTTGATATAGGATTAACTGCTCAATAGTCCTGGGTCTTTTTTGTAATTTTTTTTTTTTTTCCAAGATGCCCCAAATATTTTCAGTTGGTGAAAGGTCTGGACTCCAGGCAGGCCAGTTAAGCACCTGGACTCTTCTACTTTGAATTCCAAACAATTCCCACTCCACGCTCCTGCTGTGAAACTGAACAATGTGATATAAATGATTCACTATCTCAGCTGCTGCAATATACATCCCAGTGATATTTAAACTAATCGGGTAGATATTTTACCACATACCACAAGATATGACATGAATATTAAAAATATGCAAAAAATTTTACCTTGCAGCACCATACATTTGTGCATTATCAAAAAAGCATAAAAGAAATACAGTATTAGTATTAGAGATATCCAACTCCAAAAAACAATGTTTAAGATAAATACGATTATTGCAATTCATGTATACTATTACAGTCCTTCTAGTGTATGTAGTGTGCAAAGTGTGCAGAAACAAACTGTCTTTTATTATGTGCAAAAAAACACTATACAGTTCACAGTTTTTCAATAAAGTCTAATCTTCCATATAAAGTGCAATTCCCATGGGACCAATAAAATAAACTTCTCCATACTGCTGTTAGTCCCCTTCAGAGTATCCAATTGCTCCTCATGATAAGGTATCATATTAAAAAGAAAAAAGGAATACCATAATCCTCGTTAGTCCAGATGACACAGTGCCCATGGTTGCTGTAATGCCTATGAAAGTTGTTGGCCTTGGACCCTTTATTTATTAAGTAATTTTCATAATAAAGCATAATAAAGCAAGATAAAAACTTGTTTATGGAAATTAAATGTGCTTATGACATCTAGTATGTCACATTAGAAGATAAAAACCTGTTTAAAGATCTCTACTTGCTTGAGAAGTTAGAAATCCTTATGTTTGGGGTAGATGAGTAGAAATTTAGGGTAGCTAAGAAGCAAAAGTGTGACTTTTCAGATAACAAATATGGTGGTTGAACATGACTCTGTTATCCTCGCGGAACCCTTCTGCTAGCTCCTCCTATGGTGGGTGTGGCACCGCCCACTTTTGGACAGTTTCCAGAAAATTGGTTTAAAAGGCGGAGGTCCAGGCAAGACCAGGAGGAAGCCCCCCTTAGTGGCCAGAGGATGCTCTGATGCTTGGATTTTTGCCAAGGCTATATGGGCTCATCAACTGGTCGCGCCTATGGCTTCCCATGACCCCCTGGGAAATATGGTTCCAATGGGATTTGTTCCTTCCAGCTTCTAACATAGCTTTGGTAATGTATTAATTCTATGCTGTGATGATGTCAAATGATGTGTTTATATCATGCTGTGATGCTCACATTATTACTGGTTTGTGTTATTATGCAGATTATAATAACTATAAGATATATCCTCCTGTGTGTCGTGTGATAATAAAAGTGGAGATTTTGACAGTGCAAGAATATTGCAGTTGGATTCTGTTATTTCTTGGAGTGCCGGGTGAATGCTATGATGTGCCAAGGCAGGTGTTCATTTGGTAGATGGTCTGTCACATGCATAGAATATGTAATGGTTACAATTGCTGATTAACTTGTACCTGCATGACTACATGTTTATTGTGTGCGTGTATATGACTTGCTTTTAGTTATTGCACCCAGCATTTCTATTACAGTTGACAAAAAGAATGTCAAATTTCAATTCTCCTGACCACAGAACAGTTTTCCCCTTTGTAAACGCCCATTTTAAATGAGCTTTAGCCCAGAGAAGATGGCAGCATTTCAGGATCATGTTCAGATATGGCTTCTTCTTTGCATGTCATTGGACACCCAGAGCGTGGCTCATGAGTGAGCCTGCATGATTGCCCCCAAAGTAAGCAGCTTGCTATGAAGATACTCGGCAGGGGGAGGAACCAGATGCACCAGCGGAAGACCCCAGAAGAGGAGTATCAGAGCTGAACTGTGCAAAACCATTGCACAGAGCAGGTAAGTATAACTTGTTTATTATTAAAAAAAAAACGTGTTCGAAATTGTTTGATAATTTTTAGACACAGCTATTTACAGATTTGTGAAACTCTGCCAATCTTTACTTCTGAGACACTCTGACTCTCTAAGATGCTCTTTTTTATACCCAATCATGTTACTGTCCTTTTTCCAAATAAACATTAGTTGCTAAATGTTCTTCCAGCTTTTTTTTTGTTAGTACCACATACTTGGTCAGCTTTTTGTTGTTCTGAACATGTTGTTGCCATCAATTTCAAAGTGCCCTTATTTTTTTCTGGTACATTTTCTCAGTCTAAACATTTGATATGTTTTCTATTCTCTCTTGTGAATAAAATATGAGTTTATGTGAGTTGCAAATCATTACATTCAGTTTTTATGTAGATTTTACACAGCATTCCAAGTTTTTTGGAATCGGACTTGCACAAGGATAAGAAAATCTCAATAACAGAAAGATATAAAAAAAACTGCAAAACTGTATGTCTCTTCCATTCTATGTAAAACAGAAAAAAAATATTTCGGCTGGAATTAAGCTCTAATATGAGTGATTCTATGTTCACAGGACCAAAGGATTGAGGGTTCAGCCACAAAATGGCCTTCTACTGTCATTTAACAGTCTGAGCTAACTGAAATCCTATTATGTAAATCAAGCAAGTCTCTGAAACAGCAGTTTCTAAAAATTATATAATAGTTTTTCTCCCCCTAACCAGTTCTAATACCCAGCAAGATCAGGTGGGAATTGGCATTTAGGAGTGAATGGCACATAATCACTAGCATTATAGTATATAAAAGTATATTCTTATTATAAATAAGTCATTAATGTATTTATGTCACAGAGTATTTACATTTTAATTTGTCACTCAAAAGCATTATTTTGTTGTTGAATTGGGCCTCAAGTGTTAATTCTTCAGACCAGAAATTCATATATTCCTTAACATAACTAATCTGTAGGGATGTTACAGTATACAGTATTATCTACTGTATATAGCAATAATAGCAACATGTATGGTGAGCGGTACCTGTACTTGGATCCATCGCTCATAGTCCAGGGGTTCAAACAGGTATTCTGGTTTAATGTG
This sequence comes from Staurois parvus, assembly GCA_951230385.1. Lineage (NCBI taxonomy): Eukaryota > Metazoa > Chordata > Amphibia > Anura > Ranidae > Staurois > Staurois parvus. The sequence goes on from CATNWA010002197.1 coordinate 4,953, forward strand.
AGGAAGAGAGATGCCCCTTGGTTTCTATATAACATGCAAGAAAGTATGTTTTAAAAAAAATGTACATAGTGCAGTAATTTTAATAAAATTGTTCATATAAAAATATCTTTGCACATAACTGAAATTTAGAGTATGATGGCAAGTCTTGCCCGGATACAGACTCCTTATGAAAATAATCACTGTAGTTTTCCCCAGTGATACGTTAGCACCTGGGATGTCGGCATGCTCTCCCCTTGTCCTCTCTAGAAACATGTTAGTTTAGCTCAACAGATTGTTTCTGTTTGTATTCAGACATACAGTAGATGGTGACTAAATACTGTATATGAAAACCAGTAATTTTCAAATTGCCATACCAATGCAACATGCATATATGATAGTAATACAGCTTGCATAATTTACCAGTTTAATGAAATTATATACTGTATATTATGAATATTTTACCAATGGAAACCTTTTCATATATCTGATTAAATTGCGTATTATAAATATTATACCATTGGAAATGTTTTGTTATATCGGTTAGATTAAATTGTATATGTTAGAAATATTATACCCCCCTTAATGACAAGGCCTCTTTTTGCTACTCGGCGCTGCACTAATTCAACTGATAATTGCGCGATCATGCAATGCTGCACCCAAACGAAATTTACATCCTTTTTTTCACACAAATAGAACTTTTTTCGGTGGTATTTGATCACCTGTGTGCTTTTTATTTTTCACGCTATTAACAAAAAAAGACCAAAAATTTTGAAGAAAAGCGATATTTTTTACTTTCAGCTATAAAAAAATATATAGTAAACTCAAAGTTAGTTATAAATTTAGGCCAAAATGTATTCTGCTACATGTTTTTGGTAAAAAAAAAATCTCAATAAGTGTATATTGATTGCTTTGTGTGAAAGTTATAGCGTTTACAAACTATGGTATAGATACTGCAATTTACGCCATTTTTTTGCTATACAGCGCTGCGCTAGTTTAACGGACAATTGCGTGGTCATGCAATACAGTATATAAATTAAATTTACATCCTTTTTTTCCCACAAATTGAGCTTTCTTTTGGTGGTATTTGATCGCCTGTGAGTTTTTTATTTTTTGCGCTATAAAAAAAAGGTTGACAATTTTGAGGAAAAAAAACAATATTTTGGACTTTTTGCTATAAAACATGTCCAGTAAAAAAAAATGTAAAAATCAAATTTAGTCATAAATTTCTGACAAAATTCATTCTGCGACATGTCTTTGCTAAAAAAAAACCCAATACATGTAAATTAATTGGTTTACGTGAAAGTTATAGCATTTACAAATGGCGGGAAAGATACTGGGATTTTTAATTTTTTTTTATACTAATAATGGCAGCGATCAGCGACTTATGGAGGCGATCAGTGACTTATGGTGGGACTGCGGAACTGCGGCGGTCATCCGCGGCCGTGATCGGCGGGACAGGTAGGGCGGTGGCGCACCTCGCGCGCGCCCCCTACCTGTTTTGAAAACACACGTTTTAAAAAATGTGGTTTTGCCCAGCCGTGCCGCCCTGCCAACGTATTTCTACAGTGGCTGGGCAGCATGTGGTTAATTCAATTTTAAATATTATACCATTGGAAGTGTTTTGTTTTATCAGCTTGATTAATTCACATTAAGTTATAAAATATTATACCATTGGAAGTGTTTTGTTTTATCAGCTTGATTAATTCACATAAGTTATATATATTATAGCATTGGAAGTGTTTTGTTATACCTGTTTGAATAAATTATATATATTATAAATATTATACCATTGGAAGAACTTTGTTAAGTATGATAAATACAAAATTCAGAGATATTCTGTATGTAATTCCTGTGCTATTTTAAAGAGCCCTTCTAGTTCTTATCTTAGACTACAGAATGATTCACCTTTATGATGTAGAGATCTGATAGTGATAGTGGTTGAGTAGCATAGCAAAAGACAACTAGGCAGGGCTGACAACATTCAGTCCACAAAAGCGCTGCGTTTTGTCAGCTCACATCGGGGCTTAAAAGCTGATTGCATTTCTGGCAAATAAGTATTTCTCTGTACTTGCAAGGTCTTTAAAGGAATAAAACATTATACAATGTGCATGAATTGCAGAGATGTACTGCATATGTTTTTTTTTAAATTGCCTTGACATACACTTGCCTTGGGCGAGCTCTGGAGATAAATTTGGGAGAAACTTAAGTGGAGTTTGGCAAAATTCTTCTATCTGCCTAAAGAAACATGCTGGAACAGCCTTACTTGACTATTTCTGAACATCTAAATCAATGTTATTTATGAATTTTTTTTTTGTGACAGATCCCCAACAAACTATGTAATGCTCACAACCGTTTACCTGAAATCAAGCTGGTAACTCAGATCACTGATCTGGGGTCAGCAACAACCTAAACATCAACATCTAGTTCATGAAATGAGCATTGTTTAAAACAGCTATTCTCAACCAGGGTTCCTCCAGAGGTTGCTAGGGGTTTTTTGAGCTGTAGCTGATTGACCTCCTATTTGATAATGCCTGCAATGTTGCAGAACCATCACCACTTGACAAAACCAGCAGCATGATACCAATATTCTTTTTCATTGGCTGTAAAAGGTGACATTCAGACAGCAGTGAAAGAGTTTTATTTTGCCTATTGACTTAACAATGTATAAGGCATTTTCTCTTTGCTCCCAGATGAATTTGTTCCCAGAGACCTAAAAAATTATGTTGGGGTTCCTCTGGAGCAAAAATGTTGAGAAAGGCTAATTTAATGGATAAATACACATTAAAATAAAATGGACCTATCCTTTTAGCCCCTTTGCCCTGACCCAGATGATCCCACCCTCCCCCTCCACAGATACATACTTATCTTGATCTGCTGGCCACAGCTTTCGGTGTTAGGCTCAATCCTGGATCAACCTTACCTATAAATGTTAGTATCCAGTTATATTCTGTGTATCCAAGAAAGAATCCAGGCCTTTTTTAACGCAATCCACTGAGCTGGCCAGAACCAACTCTTGAGGGAGTCTATTACACATTTTCACAGCTCTTTCCACAAACCTTTCCGTGTTTGGAGATTAAATTTATTTTCCTCCAGACGTAGAGTGCCCCCTTGGCCTCTGTGATGACCTCAGGGTGAATAACTCTACACTGAGTTCACTATATGAACTACTGATGTATTTATTTATGCATGTTGATCATATCCCCCCTCAATGTCCTCTTCTCAAGAGAGAATAAATTAAATTTCTCTAATCTTTCCTCTAGGTTAGCTCCTCCATTGCTCTTATCAGTGTGGTTGCCCTTCTCTGTACTTTCTCCACTTACCCAATGTTCTTTTTGTGAATTGGTGCCCAAAACTGAACTGCATATTCTAGATGAGGTTTTACTAATGATTTTTACAGGGGTAAAATTATATCTCTCTCTCTGGAGTCTATACCTCTTTTAATACAAGAGAGGATTTTTCTTGCTTTAGAAACTTGGCATTGCATGCCATTATTAAGCTTGTTATCTACCAGACCTCCCAGATCCTTCTCCACCATTGATTACCCCAGCTGTACCCCCCCCCCAATATGCATGATGCATGCATACTCTTAGCTCCCAAGTGCATAACCTTACATTTATCAACATGAAACCTCATTTGCCACATAGTTGCCCAATTAAACAGTGAATTGAGGTCAGCTTGCAAGTTGGAGACATCCTGTAAGGACATTATTCCACTGCACAGCTTGGTGTCATCTGCAAAGACCAAAATGGTATTTTAATCCCAGACCCTATATCATTTATAAATATATTAAAAAGTAAGGGTCCCAACACTGAACCTTGGGGTACACCACTGACAACCCTAGACCATTCAGAGTATGAATCATTAACCACTACTCTCTGAATACAATCTTTTAGCCAGTTTTCTATCCATTTACATACAGATTTTTCCAAGCCCATAGACTTTACCTTACACATTAGCCGTGTATGGGGAACTGTGTCAAATGCTTTTGCAAAATCCAAGTACACCACATCCACCTCCACCCCTCTGTCCAAGGTTTTGCTCACCTCCTCATAAAAAGAAATCTGATTTGTTTGACAACTTCTGTCTTTCATGAAACCATGCTGTCTGTTGCTTAAAATATTTTTTTCCAGCAAGAACTCTGTGAGGTCTTTTATTAAACTCTTCAGTATCTTTACAACTATAGAAGTTAAACTAACAGGTCTATAATTACTTGGTAAAGATTTTGACCCCTTTTTAAATACTGGCACGACATTGGCCTTACGCCAATCCAATGGTACTAAAGAGTCCCTAAAAATTAGAAACGATGGCTTAAAAATGACAGAGCTCAATTCTTTAAATGATCCATATAAGTAAACAACAATTGCCCAAACAGGGACATGGACTACAACAAAAACATGATAGAGGTCCTGACACCTACCCAGACTATTAAAAAAATACAACAATATTTCAATACCTTGCAGCTGACCAGTCCTTATATATGGTGGCTGGATTTGTTTTAAATCTATTTATACCTGGTGATATTGCCATTAACACTTATTCTTAGGTGACAATACTCACTCACTGTACTGTGTCTATGGAGTTGCAGCATTCTTACTCTAAGGCAGGAAGTTTGTAAGCACTACAGAATTCCTTTCTCAACATTGCCATAAGATAGGTGGAGGTGTTATGTGGTCCACAGAGGGAAACTAGAGAGAACTGATAACATACTGTAGCTTGAGATTTAAGTGCATCAGACACACAGGAATTTTTTAGCCCACAAGATTTCCAGCAGGATGAATTGGTAGTTTTTGCAGTTATCAAAGAGGTATAACAAAATTAAATTGTACATTAAACAGATCAGTAGGGGGCAAATAAGAAAAGCTTATTGTTAGAGTTTACAAACACTTTATGTATTGTCTTATTTATCTCTATGGTTCGTTAGATTGGCTGAAACTGTAACAATCCTATAGATCTGCTACAGAATGTTCCATACCCAGCTCTGTCTAAATTTATATAAAAGAAAGATGGTGGACTTTTCCACCAAACACCACATATTATCAGCACAATTCAGTTCACAGATGAAACAATTAGGAACCACAGAATACATCTGCTGCAGCAGTGCAAGGGGGGAATTCTTACCTAAAATAATCGCTTACAAATAAATGGGATGCATACTAAAATGTCTTAAAATAACAGGCTTTCTAGCCTACATTAAGAAAAAAATTACAACTAGCTTGTTGTTAAACAACCTCCTACAAGCATGCTGATTATTTTATGATGCAGCTGCTGCCCAGGGATATAGCATGTACAAAGGGAAATAAATATACATTACTTTCACTTTTTCTTAATAGTTCATGCATTTTCACTTATGTAATGGTTCATTTATGTAATTTATGCATTTCTTTTAAAGTTCTTGGCAGTATTGTAATTTTGGACAAACATGACTAAGCACAGTATCTTTGCCGGTGGAAAATAACTGCTATTTCTTTAAAATCTCTCCATGATAATTTATCATACATTAAATGTTCATCAAATGTTTATTGCTTGTACCGTCTGCTTAATTGATGTCAATTAGCTTTTATAATTGATGTAGCTGAGGTTTTCATTGAGTACCAGGCTGACTTGTCCACTTTAATTAATTTCTTAGAAGTCATCTGATTGCTGTCAACACACTTAGCGGTTACACTTATTTATACATAGTACTATTTTAGCCCTAAGCAGCCAAATCTGACATACTTCTATGTAAAACAAACTCTGTTAACCAGCTGGAAGCTTATAACTCAGAAATACAAAGGTCACCAATAGTTTACTTTTTCCAAGCAAAACAACCACTTTAAGTAAAACTTTAAATAACCTGGCCAAATAGAGGCCCATGTAAGTCATAAGAAGCAGTCTCAAATGCAGAAGTTTATGTAATCACAAAGTACAGCCCTGGCCAGCAGTCCCTTAAAAGATAAGTCACATCGCGTGGGCATCTTCTGTTGCTTGATTGGGCAGTACGGCAGGGGGAGCAGAGGGAGAAGACAGGGAAACTTTGATTGGCTGGTGGAGCACATCGGTGAGGCTGGCAACTGTTCTGGTAGAGAGACCTGTCTGTGTGCCTGTATACCAGACGCATCTCTACTTGCTATGCTGCTGAACACTGAGACCTTTTTCTACAGAGTGAGATTTCTTGCCAGATCCAGCTCCATCCCTGAACTCTTTCCATTGCACCGGACAGACTGTGGGGCTAAAATCTTGTCTTTTCCTTTGTGATAGAGATAGGGTGGCCTGCTTCTTCCACCTTCATAAAGCCTGCAGGATTGACTATCTGGGGTCTAAATGCTGAATGGAGGACACTACGGAACACTGATGGTGGCCCATTTGGGCTTCCCTAATTGTATCAGGTTAACCCTGTTATTTCTGTAACTGTCTAAAAAGAACTTACAGGCATTATTTCTGTTCAAATAAAGCTCACTTCATCACTGCTGGTGTGTCAGTAAGTTGTCTGGTCAGTTAAGGGTGGGTCACCACTGGGAGTGGCAGGAGGACCCAACAGTCCAGCAGATCCTTTGGGAGTCAGAGCTGCAAAAATGTTAATGAGCATATTGGAAACTGTTGGAAACAGATTTCACATTTCCCATGGCTACTGATGAGCACTCTATCTAAGAGCTTTCTAAGATAGATAGATAGATAGATAGATAGATAGATAGATAGATAGAAAATGCAAATCAATAAACAGGATGCAACCATGCAAGGGTGGAATCTAGTTTGAAACTGTTCACAGTCTGAACGTATAATATACCTTATACTTATTGTGATACTTTTAGGAACACTGTGAAGCTGCATTTTAACTTTGCTACAATAGTGTTTGCAATTCACTGCTTTAAACATTTTAAATCAGTGCTCTCTGTTATCACATAAATGATACAAACCCATAAAGCATGATGGTAAACCTCGCATTTAGCTTCATTTGTTGTGAAATTGTATATTAACAAAAAAGTTATTAAAATCACAAATAATAACTATCCTTACTTGAGGAAAGTGAGCAGTGTCGCATGCTGCCAGTGGAGCTGCAGGACTCTTTCTGTGGGATCAGCGGGCAATGACTGGCTTGCAGTAATTCCAGGAAGCATCTGTCCACTCAGGTAGAACAGCATGTCATAAATTGTTTTTGCCTGCTTGCCAAGGTTTATTGTTTTCGGGGCCTTTCCCTCAGACTTTGACAGCTTGACTTTGCATACAGCACTGGATCCAAAAGGTAAAAAGAAAGAGTAACATCAAGTGCTGAATATTTGCCAAAAATTAAAGCAAACTTTTCTTTTGCCAAAGTGTACAGAAACTACTGCCAATGCTGAACTTGTTAGCTTATATACATTGTGTGCCACCACCTTGCCTCTCTTACAGCAGAAAGGTAAAATCAGGCTGTCAATGACAGGAACCTCTGGCCTACCTGTGAAAGTAATATCTTAATGTTCTCTGCATACATCTGAGTCCCTGGGGGAGTGTCTTGGGGAATGATCACTTTAAAGGAAACATCTTGCCCATTCACCATCATATACGTACCTTTATTTTGCTCACTGTCACTTGTTTAAAGAAGCTGAAGGACATACCCAGAGCTTTTGTATATGAAGGAGCATGTGACATGTGACAGTAGGAGTCTCTGGCCCTGTGTAAGGCTGCTTTTCACACTTTAGCTGTGTGTCTGTTTGGGTTGCAATTTGTTTTTATTTTTTTTGTTTTACAGGCATTTTTGCTCATTTGTTCAGGTGTCTGAGGCTTGAGCATTTTATAAAAAAAATATTTTTTTAGCCAATGGAAAGCTAGTTACTAAGGAATAAAAACACATATTAAGGAAACGTTTTCATGTTTTTTCACAGATGTTAGCAAGTTTTTCAGGAGTTCCCATGGAAGTCTATTGGAGCCGAAAATGCTTGCAACTTGAAGCTAGGAGATCAAAAGAAGCCCATGTACTTTTTTGAGCTACATGCTACAAATAATAAAAAATATTCAGGCTTTAATCAACACTACCCTCAGGTGTGAATAGGCACAACTGAAAACCATGGGATGCTTTGAATACATTCATTAGGAGACTGCAAGCAGGCAGGTAAATGTGTCTTATTGCAGAAGAGATACAGTATCTCACAGAAGTGAGTACACCCCTCACATTTTTGTGGATATTTTATTATATCTTTTCAAGTGACAACACTGAAGAAATGACACTTTGCTACAATGTAAAGTAGTGAATGTACAGCAAGTATAACAGTGTAAATTTGCTGTCCCTTCAAAATAACTTAACACACAGCCATTAATGTCTAAACCACTGGCAACAAAAGTGAGCACACCCCTAAGTGAAAATGTCCAAATTGGGCCCAATTAGCCATTTTCCCTCCCTGGTGTCATGTGACTCATTAGTGTTACAAGGTCTCAGGTGTGAATGGGGAGCAGGTGTGTTAACTTTGTCTCATTGTCTCATACTGGTCACTGGAAGTTAAACATGGCACCTCATGGCAAAGAACTCTCTGAGGATCTGAAAAAAATAATTTTTGCTCTATATAAAGATGGCCTAGGCTATAAAAAGATTACCAAGACCCTGAAACTGAGCTGCAGCATGGTGACCAAGACCATACAGCGGTTTAACAGGACAGGTTCCAAACAGAATAGGCCTCGCCATGGTCGACCAAAGGGGTTGAGTTTACCTGCTCAGCGTCATATCCAGAGGTTGTCTTTGGGAAATAGACGTATGGGTGCTGCCAACATTGCTGCAGAGGTTGAAGAGGGGATCAGTCTGTCTGTCAGACACCGCCTGGCGGTATCTCTAGCAACCCACAGCGCGGGGTTCCTCAGGGCGCGGGGTCTAAGTCCCAATCTGCTTATTCACCAGGGCCCCTGATGGTGGTGATGGACTTGGAGCAGACTGAGACCAGGTCGTGACCCCTGAGTACGTCCGGCAGTGGTAGAGAGTACCGTCAGAGGTGTTGCGGGAATAGAGCCTGACGTGAAGAGGTTGGTAGGCCTAGCAGCAGGGACTAATCCATGCGGGATGGATGGACAGTCAGCATAACGTAAGGTGTGTAGTCAGGCAGGCCGGGTCAGCAACGTGCGGGCAGCGAGGTACCAGAGGAGCAGGCAGAGAATGGTCAGGGTCACGTGCCGGGTTCAGCAACTAACGGGCAGCGAGGTACCAGAGGATCAGGCAGGAGAGTGGTCAGGTCAAGCCAGGGGTCAAGCAGGAGACAATCAGCAGGGTCAGGATCAAGCAGAGGTTGGCAACAGGAAACTTCACAAATCAGATCACAGGAACAGGACAATAAGACCAAATGGCAATTGCACATAGCTCCTGTCCTGTTTAAATAGCGCGCCCTGCGCTGTCATTGGTGCCAGGCGCGTGTTCACGATCGCGAGTACGCATGCGTGGCTGTTGCCGCTGCCGCGATCGCCCAGGTCCCGCTGCCCGCTGGCTAGAGCGTGTCGGTGTCCTGTGCATGAGCCGCCCGGCGTATCGCGGCAGAACACCTGACCCCTGACACTGTCAGTGCTCAGACCATACGCCGCACACTGCATCAAATTGGTCTGCTGCATGGCTGTCGGCCCAGAGGGAAGCCTCTTCTAAAGATGATGCACCAGAAAGCCTGCAAACAGTTTGCTGAAGACAAGCAGACTAAGGACATGGATTACTGGAACCATGTCCTGTGGTCTGATGAGTCCAAGATAAACTAATTTGGTTCAGATGGTGTCAAGCGTGTGTGGCAGCAACCAGGTGAGGAGTACAAAGACAAGTGTGTCTTGCCTACAGTCAAGCATGGTGGTGGGAGTGTCATGGTCTGGGGCTGCATGAGTATTCCAGCACTGGGGAGCTACAGTTCACTGAGGGAACCATGAATGCCAACATGTACAGTGACATACTGAAGCAGAGCATGATCCCTCCCCTTCGGATACTGGGCCACAGGGCAGTATTCCAACATGATAACGACCCCAAACACACCTCCAAGATGACCACTGCTTGCTAAAGAAGTTGAGGGCAAAAGTGATGGACTGGCCAGGCATGTGTCCAGACCTAAACGCTATTGAGCATCTGTGGGGCATCCTCAAATAGAAAGCGAGGTGCGCAAGATCTCTAACATCCACCAGCTCCGTGATGTCATCATGGAGGTGTGGAAGAGAACTACAGTGGCAACCTGTGAAGTTCTGGTGAACTCCATGCCCAAGAGGGTTAAGGCAGTGCTGGAAAATAATGGTGGATACACAAAATATTGACACTTTAAGCCCAATTTGGACAATTTTACTTAGGGGTGTACTCACTTTTGTTGCCAGCGGTTTAGACATTAATGGCTGTGTGTTGAGTTATTTTGAGTGGACAGAAAATTTACACTGTTATACAAGCTGTACACTCACTGCTTTACATTGTAGCAAAGTGTCATTTCTTCAGTGTTGTCACATGAAAAGATATAATAAAATATTTACAAAAATGTGAGGGGTGTACTCACTTCTGTGAGATACTGTATGTCATCTCACTTCTGTGTTAAAGAGCTGCCTGCTCACAATTTTTACAATGTTAGGTTTAGTTACACTTTATTAGGTTTGTCACTGAACCATACAGTATACAATTTACACCACTGTAAGAGTTAATAGAAACCCTGTCAGCAGACCATTAAACAATCTTTCCATAAGATTATATATGCATTTCACATGTAGATTATATATGATTATATATGGTTTTAACCTGTAAAAGCTTTCAATGTGTAAACATTCAAAAGCTCTGAGACTGCTGCTAGGAGTCACCATTTTGGATATGATGCCAGTAACCCCACCAGACTCAAAACTGTTACTCAATTGCATTCAATAGCATATGCTACATTTTTTTTTCTTATTTGTTACCTCCACAAAGAATCTGGTATTGTGATAGGATTGCAGCCACTAGGCCACCCAAACAGGCTGAACCATGTTTGAACTGTAGTTAAAACCTTTTGAAAAAATATAAATTCTTCTGTATCTTCTTCCGGATAAAACAAAAGTTCCAGTTTGTCCTTCGTTCTCTGATATTGAATCTCTGCATCTCCATTCTCAGTTCTTTCATTACCCAACACATTGTCATCATCTGAAAAAAATATGTGGCAACATTTTACATTAACACAATGATTATGTTTACTGCAAAACATTTCAAGATGAAAAATATTTAAAACCATTTTTCAATTTCCCAACTGCAGTGTAATCCATTGTTTTATAACATTTAGTAAAGAATAAACACTCTGTTTTGGGAGATAATGTTATTAATGGTATTAATCTAGCTGAAAAGCAGCTCCCTGGCTTTTATGCACAGCTTTCACAGTTCACTAAAGCAATGGATAGAACAAAGTTTATTTTGCTGTTTTGTTATCATTAAGCACTCGGTGATTTAATATTTCACTTTGCACAAATTACCAAATAAATTGTGCTTTATATATTGCTGTCTGTTCTTTTCTGGCTATGTGGGGAATACACATGTACAATAGATAAATCCAGTTCTAGAACAAAACCTCCTTTTACTATTACTGACAATGCTCCTAAAAAGACCCCTGAGACGTTTATCAGTTTGTTCTGTACTCTGAGCTCTTTCTTATTCCAATCCAAATAAGAACTTTCTCTGGTTTATAGAGAAAACACAACTGTACATTTCAGCATTCCAGGCAACATTACATAACAAGCCTGAAAGCAGGGCTGGTCCTAGGTATAAGAAAACATAATGGAACTTTGACAGATAAGACCCCTAAGAGAGCCTGAAAAACTCATTTATATTGGTGCATAATTAAAATACTCAAAAAATATTATATATCACTCCACCTTCATTAAATGCCTAGCTCAATTTATGGTCAATCATCCTGATGTTCCCCTGTTGGCATTGGGTGATTATAACAACCTAGCTTGGATAGATTGCCGTTGGGCGGTAGGGGCAGACAGTTATCTTCTCAGCCTACCCCATTTGCTAATTTATTGGTGGAACCGGGCCTCCGGGATGTGTGGTGGATGAAGTATCCGACAGCAAAATGTTATTCAGGTTTTTCTGCTACTCATGATGGGCTTTCACGCATAGATTTGGACCTTGGGAACATGACTCTCCTGCCATATGTGTTTAATGTAGCGTATGAACCCAGGGCTCTATCTGACCATGCCCCTTTCTGGGTCAAGCTACAGGTGTGTTTTACCCACTCTCGTCCGCTGTGGAACGTGCACCCATTTTGGTTGACACTGTTTCTGGAGTCCAAGTTGAATCCGGGGGAGTTGCCAGACTTTCTGCAGTGGAATGAAAGCTTGTCCTCACCAGGAATGGTTTGGGATGCGATGAAGTCCTTCCTGCGGGGCTTGATTATCTGGGAGACTTCAGCGGTTAAGCATAGATCCAGAGAGTGGGAGGAAAAGGTACTGTTAGATGTTCAACAGCAGGAGGTTCAGATGATCCAAGACCCAAGCCCCTGTAACCACACCTCCTGTAAAGAGGCCCAAGCCCTTTATGAATCAGTGCTTACTCAAGTGGCAGTTAAGAAGTGATATTTTTTGCAACAAAAATATTTTGAGGAAGGGGAAAGTACGGGGCACCTTCTTGCTCTTGTGGCAAAGTCACAACTAGGGTTGTCCACTATACAAAATTGAGGATGCTGATGGAGTGATCTGCACGAGTCATGCGGAAATCCTGAGAGTTTTTCATCACTTTTATGACAATCTGTATGCTTCTAAAACTATAACTACCCATTCTGAAATTTTGCAGTTTTGCAGAAATTTAATCTGCAAACACGGAAAGGTTTCTTTACAGTGAGAGCAGTGAAAATATGGAATAAACTCCCTCAAGAATTGGTTCTGGCCAGCTCAGTGGATTGCTTTAAAAAAGGCCTGGATTGTTTCTTTCAAACACAGAATATAACTGGATACAAACATTTATAGGTAAGGTTGATCCAGGGAATATCCGACTGCCTTTTGGGGGATTAGGAAGGCATTTTTTCCCTGCAGGAGCAAATTGGATCATGCTTTTGCTGGTTTTTTTTGCCTTCCTCTGTTGTCTCAGCCCCCCATATCCCTCTTATGTGTAAGTCACCCTGTGTGATTGTGTAATTACTTCAGATGGGACAGTAATATTTATCAGCCATATGAAGACTATTCCTGGTTGTTGATTCTGAACTAGACATGTGAATTGAAGGAGCCGGATGTCTGCGCTGTAGTGAGATCCTAATTCATCAAACCATTGTCTAGGTGTGAATTCCCATTCACCTTTTGTTTCGGTCACCCAGCTAGCTAACCTCATTAATTTACTATTTAGATTGTCAAGTCTATTTCTGTATATAGCTGCGCTTGCATATGATCATCTGATCAGTCTCAGTGTGTATTGTAGAAAAAGCCCATTTGAGTTTAAAATAAAGAGTTCCATGTTCAGACAGACTGGTGTGTCTAGTCTTGTATGGTCGGCTGTGGTGTCTGTTGTCGGTGTTCGGACAGGGAAGCAGTATTCTAACGGAAGTACTCAAGCGCAGTCTAGGTCAGTTCCATTACATTGGTGGCAGCAGTGGGATGCTTCCTGCAGTCTGGGACATCCAAACCTCTATCGGGATCCAAGGTTCGGATAGCAGGAGAGGAGAGACAGATACCACCCGCAGCTACAGAAACGGAGGTTTTATGGCGAATGCAGCAAGTGCTGGCTTACCTAGACTATCCTGTTTCTGCATGGGACGAGCTTGGATGAAGGAATGCGTCTGTCCAACAGCTGGATGAGGGTATGCTGACAACCCGACAGAGGGTCCAGGACCTCTGCCCCACACCTGCAGTAGTTTCAGAGGCCCAGGGGGAAAAGGGAGAGGAGGTTGTTGTCCTCCCTCCCCCACAGTCAGCCAGAGTGGAGGAAACGGTCTTCCCTCCCAAGCCAGGCACTGTGCACCAGGGGGACAGTGACAGAGGAATGTCATCCCAGCAGCAGATCCACAGTCTGGGAGTGGAGGAAGCTGGCTTCCCTCCCCCATGGTTAGCCAGAGCAGATGTAGGGTCCCCAGCAGAAGTGCTGGCAACAGGACAGAGTGCCGCTGTCCTCTGCCTAGCAACTACAGTGTCTCCACAGCATCAGGGAGCTGGGGTGATTGGCCGCTCTCCCCAGCAGCAGACTGAGCTCCAGAATGTTCAAACCCATACAGCCGAAGCGTTGGAAGCTGGACAGAGAGTCAATTACCTCTGCCCCACCCCCACTGAGGACAACTACCCCTTGCAGTCGAGAATGGAAATCAGGTTGACCATCTATGTGATTTCACTCTGCCCTCAACTAACCAAAGAAGTATTTCCCATTACGGTCTCCACTGGTATACCCCAGGGATGCTGGGCAGTCGGCCCAGATCCCCAACAGCATGACGGATGTAGCCCTGCCACCCTGTCCGCTCTTCAGCAGCTGAAAGGACTCCAGGGAGAAGGGCCAGTCCGCACTTCTCCTCAGCAGTGGGTATATTAAAAGAGAGAGGCAGAGGTTGGCTGGGTGAGTAATGCTATGTTTGGGACAATGTGTTTGGGGTACTATGTGGGTATGGGCAGTAAGGGACTGGGACTACGGACTAACGTCGAAGTCAACCTGTCTCGGGTTTCCTCTGGTGTTAGTCCCATGCCGAAAGGGGAGATATGTGATGGGAGTCATCTTGGGTGGGAGGCTCATGGAACCCAGCTTACTCTGCAGAGGTTGGAAGACCCCTGTCTCAGCTCCCCATATCCCTCTTATGTGTAAGTCACCCTGTTTCTCTTAGGGGCACAGGGTGACTAATGGCCGCTGAGAATGCGGTTGGAATTACTTCAGATGGGACAGTAATATTTATCAGCCATATGAAGACTATTCCTGGTTGTTGATTCTGAACTAGACATGTGAATTGAAGGAGCCAGACCTTCTGCTCTGTAGTGAGATCCTAATTCATCAAACCATTGTCTAGGTGTGAATTCCCATTCACCTTTTGTTTAGGTCACCCAGCTAGCTAACCTAATTAACTTACTGTTCAGAGTGTTAAGTCTATTTCTGTATATAGCTGTGTTTGCATATGATCATGTGATCAGTCTCAGTGTGTATTGTATAAAAAGCTCATTTGAGTTTTAAAATAGAGTTCCATGTTCAGACAGACTGGTGTCATCTAGTCTTGTATGGTCAGCTGTGGTGTCTATTGTCGGTGTTCGGACAGGGAAGCAGTATTCTAACGGAAGTACTCAAGCGCAGTCTGGGTCGGTTCCATTACAGTCATTGGATACAGCAGGACAATGATCCAAAGCACATGTAAAAAGTACCCAGAACTGGTTTAAGACAAAGCACTGGAGAGTACTGAGCTGGCCAGCAATGATTCCAGATCTCAATCCCATAGAGCACCTGTGGAGAGATCTCACAACAGTAGTTGGGAAAAGGAACCTTTCCAATCTGAGAGACCCGCAGCAGTTGGTGAAAGAAGAGTGGCCCAAAATTCCAGTAGAGAGGTGTAAGAAACACACTGATGGTTACAGGAAGAGATGGATTTCAGTTATTTTTTCCCAAAGGTTGTGCTACCAAATATTAAATTGAGGGTGCAAATAATTTTGTTCAGTCCATTTGTGGAGCTTTGGGCGGAATATGTCAGATTTGGCTTTTGTTTCTCTATTTTTTTGTGTCATACCAATACAAACAAAAGAAATAGACACGAGAATGCTTAAATATTTGTAATTGCAACAATTTTTCTGGGCGAAGTGGTGCATTATCTGACAGAAATGCAGGGGTGCCAATATTTTTGGCCATGACTGTACAATGCAATAATTTTTAATAGTAGTACTCTCAAAAAAGGGCAAGGATCCCCTTATCCTTGACTTCTACCCCATCTCCCTTTGATGAAATACAGCAACATTTGTTTGTGTTTTGTATGTTTTTCTAAACATGTGGGTGTGTAAATAGAGCACTGTTGTAACTGAATATTGCTGAGGTGTTTGACAGTATTGATTGGGAAATCTTGTGGTTAACACTAGGAAAATTTGGCTTTGGGACAGTCTTTATAAAATTGCTACAACTCCAATATGCTAACCCTAGGACCAAAAAAACGGGTAAATAATTTAATATCTTCCACTTATAATCTAAACAGAGCTGCCATAGGCAAGGGTGTCCTTTATCCTATCCTTTGTTTGCCATAGCAATAGAACCCCTTGTAGGTTTTCTGTGACAAGACACTGAGATGCTGGGTTTCAAGAGAGTGCCTGGTGATTAGTGATAGGCTGAACACCCCCGTGTTCAGGTCATGGTCAAACGTTCAAACATAATGGTTTTTGAAGGGGGATTCCACAAACTCATCCCCATTTGAGAGAGGTGGGGTTCCCCTTAAAAGTCCTACCAGGCTTACACAGTTCATTGTGCTGTGATTGGCCAAAGCATTACCTGACCTGTGGATTTACTAAAACTGGTTCCCTCAAAATCTTCAGCTGTGAATGGTAGGCAATCATCTTCTAACTTCAGCTTATTCAATTAAGCTTTGACAATGAAACCTGGAAGCTGATTGGTTTTTATGAGGAGCTGCACTAGATTTTGTACCATGGAGTTTTGGTAAATAACCCCCAATGTGTTCATCAACACACAATGTGTAAAATTCTTTGTCATATGATAAAATGCAGGAAAGATTTACAGTGTTCATGCTTCAGATAAACAGATAAACCATTACTGCGCAGTGTGAAATGGTACTGAATTCAACATAAATCAATACTTCTTAGAATATTTAAATCTGAAATAAATATGCTCCTAAATGAGCATATGACAATTTGACAACAGTAGAATTTTGTTTTAATAATGCTAATTATGAGATCATTATGGGCCTGTTGGCGATTCTCTTGGATGACTTATTTTCTCTTGGATGCTGGTGAGGCACTGTAAAATGTTGACAGCAACACTTTATCTTTAGCTTTGCTCTGCGCAATAACAGAAAAACTGTAAAGCAAATTGGGAAATAACAGTGTTTTCCCAAATGAGTAGTCAACCCTAAAATAAACCCAAACACAGTACAAAATAAAAGTTTTATGGGTATAACCAAACCTGTTTCCAGTAAAGAGTGTCTCTTTCTTTTCAAACTGACAGTTGGTACAAATTCCACTTTAGCATTTTAGCAAAAAGCTTTTTACACACATGTATTTATCTATAGTCTGTTCATTAAAATCAGAGGATGTTTAGAAAAACAGCCTGGTGAACCTGGCTGCAAAGGGCTGTATAGAGCAAAGATAAAATTGTAGGATACAAAATGAACAGAAAGAGAGAGGAAATCTTCCAGGGGGGACATCTCCTCCCATGACAACTATGAGGAGATTTCCTTTACTTTGAATGATTTCCTATGACTTCCTACTGTGTTCACAGGGCAGGAAATGAAGAGAAATATTCACAATGTGACATAGAAGGCACAAAAAAATTACAGGATTTAACCTTTTTCCAATATTTCCACAATGTTAAAAAACAGTTTGGGCTTTAGATCAGGGGTCTCCAAGCTTTTCACTTTGAGAGCCACATCATATATTTTACACATACTTGTGGGCCAAAATAATAATTTACAGTATAAATAAAACTGCAGCAACGAAATAGAATATTTTAAATTAAAAAAAAATTGCCAGCAGCAGGGCTGGATGGTGCACCTATATCCTACGCCTGCAGCTAAATGCCATAGCCTCATGCAGCGGGTTAAACTTCCATTGTGCATTAGGGTCTTTCATATGTGTCCCTATCATAGCCCCCCCCCCCACACACACACACACACACACACACACACACACACATTTGTGTCCCCATCACCCATCAGAGTCTCCCTGCAAATTGGTGTCCCCATCAGAATCTCTCCACACACAGTTACATAGTTAGTCTGGATTTTAAAAAAATCCATCTAGTTCAACCAATAAAAATTTGTGTCTAAATCAGAGCCCCTCCACAAATTTGTGTGCCCATCAGAGTCATCAGATTCACCCCCTCCCCCCAACTGTGTCCCGATCACAGCCATCAAACCCCCTCATCTGTGTCCTCTTCAGTGCCATCAACCCTCCCCACAGTTGTGTCGCCATCAAAGCCATCACCACCCCCCCCTCCACACAACTGTGTCCCCATCACAGCCATCACCCCTCAACTGTGTCCCCATCACAGCCATCAAATCCCCCTCCACATCAGTGTCCCCATAGGAGCTATCACCCCCCAATTGTGTCTCATTCAGTGCCATAAACCCCCCCCCACACACATGTGCACACACACATTTGTGTCTTCATCACCCATCAGAGTCTCCCTGCAAATTGGTGTCCCCATCAGGATCTCCCCACATATATTTACATAGTTAGTCTGGTTGGAAAAAAAATTAGTCTAGTTCAACCAATAAAAAGGGCACATTTGTGTCTCCACCAGAGCCACTTCGCCAATTTAATAAAATAAATGTAAAAAAAATATTAAAGCGCCCCTGCACATACAGGTCCCAAACGTATATGTAATCAGTGATCACA
>CATNWA010002198.1:0-23741 GCA_951230385.1 Staurois parvus
CGCACCCGAAGTAGGCAAATATTCGGATTCGACGCAAATCGAATTTTTCCTGAAATTCGTATCGAATTCCGGTTCGCCTGGTTCGATTCGCTCATCTCTAGTGAGAACCTTCTTCCCTCAGCCAGGGCATTGGAAATGGGTCGTGGATGGGTGTTCCAGCATGACAATGACCCAAAACACACGGCCAAGGCAACAAAGGAGTGGCTCAAGAAGAAGCACATTAAGGTCCTGGAGTGGCCTAGCCAGTCTCCAGACCTGAATCCGATTGAAAATCTGTGGAGGAGCTGAAAGTTCGAGTTTCCAAAAGTCAGCCACCAAACCTTAATGACTTGGAGAGGATCTGCCAAGAGCAGTAGGCCAAAATTCCTCCTGAGATGTGTGCAAACCTGGTGGCCAGCTACAGGAAACGTCTGACCTCTGTGATTGCCAACAAGGGATTTGCCACCAAGTACTAAGTCATGTTTTGTGAAGGGGATCAAATACTTGTTTCCCTCATGAACATGCAAATCAGTCATCATTTGTTAGACATGCATTTCTGCTGAATTTTGTGTTGCTATTCTGTCTCTCTGTGTTACAATACACCGAACATTACATTTTTAGGCTGATCATTTTTTTGTGAGTGGGCAAACATTCAAAATCAGCCGGGGAGCAAATACTTATTTCCTTCACTGTATATCGACTCCAGTACGTAGGGAGAACTACCAGGGAATTATCTACGAGAGTAAGGGAACATATTGCTAACATCAGAAAGGGATTTAAAAAGCATAGTCTCCCCAGACATTTTAGGGAAGTACATCAGTGTGACCCTAGTGCACGGGTGTCAAACTGGAGGCCCTCCAGCTGTTGCCAAAATACAAGTCCCATGAGACATTGCAAGATTGACAAGCATGACTCCCAAAGGTAGAGGCATGATCGTACTTGTAGTTTTGCAACAATTGGAGGGCCGCCAGTTTGACACCCCTGGCCTAGAGTATGGGTGTCAAACTGGAGGCCCTCCAGCTGTTGCCAAACTACAAGTCCCATGAGGCATTGTAAGATTGACAAGCATGACTCCCAAAGGCAGATGCATGATGGGACTTGTGGTTTTGCAACAGCCAGTTTTACACCCCTACCCTAGAGGATTGATCTTCTATGGTATAGACCGGGCAGAACCTCATTGGAGGGGTAATAAAATGAAAATACAGATTTCTTAAAATGAGACTTATTGGATTTTCCTTTTGGAGTCAATGACCCCCAAAGGGATTAAACGTAGACCTTAATTGCTTTATATCCAACTATTAACCCTGTCCATTCCATTCATTCTCAGGTTGGATTCATTATTGTAAATTTATGTTTTTTCCAAGGATGTTCACATTAGTCCTCATGCCCACTGGATGTTTTTACAGCGGCTGTTTTTGGCTTTTGATTGTTTTCTACAGCCAGTAAACCCCCCAGCAAGTTATCCTATGTGTCCATACACACACAGACTGCAAACAATGTTTTTTGGCTGGGAAGTTTTTTGGCTGGAAAAAAACCCAGGACCAGTGGGTTTCTAGAGGAGTTTTTTAGCTGTAAAAACGCTTGAACGTTGAAAAACGTGGCAAAACGCAGTAAAATGCAAATCAGTGTTTATGGACTTTTTTTGACCCCCCCAAAAAAGTTTTTTGGGGTAAAAAAAAGCTAAAAACACAAACGCGGAAAAACACAGGAAAACGCTGCTAAACGCTAATGCAAAAATGCTAACAAAAGCTGAAAAACAAGTTTTTAACGTGACTTTACACAGATAATGTTACCAGCGTTCTCAAAACGTCCCGTGTGCGTGAGGACTTATAATGGCCATTTTAAGAAAACCAAAACAGTGGCCCCTGACAGGTACATTCTTTGGGCGATTTTTGTCCCATGGTGCACTGTCTGTTATGGCCACTGGGAGGATCCTGAGTCAGGCTACTAACACACATTTTTTTCCCCATATTGGCTGCCATGATCTTTGTGTGCAAGTAAAGTGTGAGGCTGGATTGGATGGAATCGGTCTTACTTGCCAATTAGCATTCCCATCATATGGCATTTATTTGTACTAGCCTCTCATGTTATGGCCGGCTTTTTAAATGCAACTCCAGGGTGCAGGGAGGATCCTGAGTCAGGCTACTAACACACATATTTTCATATTGGCTGCTATGACCCTTGTGTGCAAGTAAAGTGTGAGGCTAGATTGGATGGAATCGGTCTTACTTGCCAAGTAGCATTCCCACCTAAATGGCATTTATTTGTACTAGCCTCTCATGTTACGGCCAATGGCCGGCTTTTTTAGGTGCAGCTCCAGGGTGCAAGGAGGATCCTGAGTCAGGCTACTAACACACATATTTTCATATTGGCTGCTATGACCCTTTTGTGCAAGTAAAGCGTGAGGTTGGGTAGGATGGGATCAGTCTTACTTGCCAATTAGTATTCCCACCTATATGGCATTTATTTGTACCAGCCGCTCATGTTCCGGCCAATGGCCAGCTTTTCAGGTGTAACTTCAGGGTGCACTTCCCACCTACGGCCACTGGGAGAGGGATCTTTAGTGTAGTTTGGCTGGCCAGGACTTCACTATCATGGTGGCTGGAATCAGTGGGTTGCTAGGTTACCTTTGCATATATAAGGAGGGAGGTGAGGCAAGATAGCACCGCTCCTGAATAATCATGATGACGAAACGTGTTGGGTGGGGCTAACTCCTGGTCTGCATACATGGCTGTGGAACACATGGTGCTCAGCTCTTAAATGCATTTTTAAGTCTTTTACACTGTGTTTTCAGCTATTTTGTGTTTTAAATAAAGGATTTTGTGGGGGGTGGCCAAGTGATGGCGGTGTGAGGATGCAGGACACAGGAGCTCCGGACCCACATTAGCAAAGTGAGGGGACTGCAGGACACTACCTTACTCAATCCATGCCTAGAAGACGAGGACAGAAGAGGCAGACACACACACAGCGGGTGATATCCACCATTTCTTCCCCACTGCAGCCAGGAGCACCCGCTCGACCTCTGGGGACAGCATGGTGCCGGAATCCACTCCTAAGAATGGCGTGACTCCCTCAGCTTCTCAGCCTCAGGTAGGTCACACCATCATTGGATGCCATCAGAGATTGTGGCAGCACATATGTCTGGAGCTATCCGTTTGGCCTCACTATCCATCTGCACAATGTAAAGCTTCTACTTGAATGGCCCGGATCAACTCCCTGAGGCTTTCCGATTTCTCAATACTGCTCCGGTGGCAGTCCCGGACTGGCTTGCCTCTGATTTTGCTCCTGCTGGAGCCCCACTTCCACAGGCGCCAGGCACCTCCTGGCAGGAGCAGGCCTGGGCCATCAACCATGGATCCTAGGCAGAGTGAACTTTGATGTGGTCCGCTCCTTTTTTTTTTTTTTTTTTTTTTATATATATATTTTTATTTTTTATTATCATTGACTGCATCAACTCTTCTTCACCCCGGATGCATTCTTCACTATGACCTGGATGTATGGGCCTTCCTGAGAATGGCAGACTGGATTTAATCATTTATCTATGGTCCTATCCCGGACTAGTCCAGTTAAGTGGCTGCTCCACGTACTCAGGATAGGCCTGTATAAGGTTTTCTATGTTGAGATACCCCGACTTTAGTGTTCTCATGGGGTTTTGGTAGCACTATTCGGGTATTTTGGTGAAGATGGGGGAAGAACCAGGTGGTGTAAGGAGGCCTTAGTGGACACAGCTTACTGTAGCTATATGTATGTCTACAATGTTTACCTTTTGTACTTGATATCCCAAATGATCAGGGCAGAACTTTTTATTTGATATCTGTTCTGTTTAGATTTCAGATCTCCTACACTGATATGTATGTAAATCTGCATATTGTTGATGTTTTTCAGACAGACACAGAATTTGGACGGCATTTTTTTTTTTCTTAGCCCCAATATAGCGGCAAAGAGCACTTGTTAGCTTCCGCCTGGGAAATGCACTAGCACTGCACCTGTCCTGGATTCCAGTCCGTACTGTCCACCAGCCACCACACTCTCTAGTGAACGGATAGGCTGCGTTCTCAGCGATGTCACCGCTCTCTAGTGAACGGATAGGCCGCATTCTCAGTGATGTCACTGATCACTAGTGAATGGATAGGCTGCATTCTCAGTGATGTCACCGATCACTAGTGAATGGATAGGCTGCATTCTCAGTGATGTTATCGGTCTCTAGTGAATGGATAGGCTGCATTCTCAGTGGATGTCACTGCTCTCTAGTGAACGGATAGGCTGCGTTCTCAGCGATGTCACCGATCACTAGTGAACGGATAGGCTGCATTCTCAGAGGTGTCACCGCTCTCTAGTGAACGGATAGGCCGCATTCTCAGCGATGTCACCGCTCTCTAGTGAGCGGATAGGCTGCATTCTCAGCGATGTCACCGCTCTCTAGTGAACGGATAGGCTGCATTCTCAGAGGTGTCACCGCTCTCTAGTGAACGGATAGGCTGCATTCTCAGCGATGTCACCGCTCTCTAGTGAACGGATAGGCTGCATTCTCAGCGATGTCACCGATCACTAGTGAACGGATAGGCTGCGTTCTCAGCGATGTCACCGATCTCTCTAGTGAACGGATAGGCTGCATTCTCAGAGGTGTCACCGCTCTCTAGTGAACGGATAGGCCGCATTCTCAGCAATGTCACCGCTCTCTAGTGAGCGGATAGGCTGCATTCTCAGTGATGTAATCGGTCTCTAGTGAATATATAGGTTCGTTTTGGATGAAGAAGGAAAATGTAAGATTTTTTTTTTTCTTTTTAAACTGCTGTGTCCATACTGGGGATTTTTGCTATCTATTTGCCCAATTGACCATAGTATTGGAAGATTTGTAATTAGGAGAGATCACTGGAGAAATCTTGCATGACTCCAGGACAGGAAGTGAAACCTTCACAAAAGGACCATAGACAGCAAAAACAAAAAACTGCAGAGGGGTAACTCCTCCCTACTCCATTCAAAACAAAAATGTTAATGTTAGTTTTTTTTCTATTCTTAGGCGCCTCTAAAAGCACGGGTGTCAAACTGGCAGCCCTCCAGCTGTTGCCAAACTACACTTCCCATGAGGCATTGCAAGACTGACAGAAGCATGAATCCCAAAGGCAGAGGCATGATGGGACTTGTAGTTTTGCAACAGCTGGAGGGCTGCCAGTTTAACACCCCTGGTATGAAGCATTGCACCCAGGATCAGGAGAGGGCAGGTGCAATGTCAGGCTCCTGCAGACTACCTGTATGTCAGGTATGGGCAGAAAGTATACTGGCAGACAGTTACAGAATTCCAGGAAGATCAATACCAGAGCGCTCACCAGCGCCCTCGTAGTTCATTGAGAACTACAAGCAGTCTGCCACAATGCCTGATGGTAGTTGTAGTCCATTCATTCACAGAACTCTGATTCTTTCTTTAATTCTGATGATGCTTTGAATCCCCAGCAGTGGAGTCATCCCCTCAACGCTACTACATGGAATCCATGCTCATCTGGCTGGTCACAGTTCTCTGCCATCACATACAAGCCCACTGCTATCTGATGCTCCAGGTTTGGGGGCGGGCCCTTGCCTTTCTCCAATATAATGCAGGAGTAGAGAGGAGCACTGCATGCCAAGGAAGAGAGGAATATGGACTCTTCCACCCGGGCGTGCCTTATGTCTGTTTTCATCTGTCCGTTTACAGATGAAAAATAGACACCCATCTATTTCTATGGACTAGCAGATGTAAACGGATGATCATCTGTTTACATCCGCTAGTCCACAGAAATACATGGATGTCTGTTTTTCATCTGTTTATATCCGTCAATGTCCGCATCCGTTAACGTACGTTTTTTTTTTTTTTGAACGGAAGAAAACCCTATTTTTCTTTTGTAACCAGGAAAGGCGCCAAATTTCTTTTCTTTTTTTTGGTTCATGGTATTTGTAAATTTAGTGTGGGGTGTATGTAACTGCCCACCTATAGTTTCACCCGAACATGTGACTGCTTTGACAGCCGATCAAGCAGTCACATGATCAGAAAGGCGCAACAAGAAGTTTACAGTAAATAAAATAAAAAAAAAATCACACAGTAAACACATTTTATAATAAATTCCAGTGCTATAATTTATTTTTCAAAATTGATAATTTTGGACATAAAAAGGGAATATTCAATCCATTAAAGACAAAAAAACTCAAAAAGACAGAGTTGAAAATAGAAGCATATGTTTTAATTAAAAAAAAAAAAAACTGAGAAAAAAAAAAAGAAAAAATACATTTGATCAGAACGTAACCTGCCCATTTGTCAGCCATATTGTGAAACACACCAAACCGCCTTGTGAGACACATTTATGTACAAAAGTGATTCTGGTGAATAAGGCTTTAACAACCAGAAAATTGGATTGATTTTTTTTTTTTTTTATCCAACGCTAGAAAAATAAAGAGGGTGTGTGAACTGGAGCGTCTCGGACATTCATGGTACTATGTGCTGAGAAATGGCGCAGGGACCGACGGCGGTATCATAGCCCTCCGCAACCAGAGGTAGATTGGACCTGGAGAGGCAAGTGCTTGACGCAGGTGCTGCGGATCGTTGGCTATGGGACCGTCCTCGGAATTGGGTGACGTTTGTGTCGGGGAGAGAACGAAGATCTCCCTTAGCGACATCTTAGCCAGCCATAAGAGAGCCGTTCTCGGTCAGCTTGAAAGCCAAAAAAAGAAAATTATAATGTAACAGACTTTTTTTTTTTTCGTTTTACAAAAGGAGTCACAATCTTTTTCACGATCTTGTTGGGCTCGTAGGTCACTTTAGGTAAAAAAGTTCATATGTGATGTCAATTATCCTCCCACAGCCACTGGGGTATAAAGAGTACCTGTTGCTCGAGGTGGCGGCTAGCGGCTCAGATTGGTAGCCCACCGGTGTGCCGAGGCACTTGGCCTCTTGTGCCACTGCGATCTACTAAATGTCTTAACAGTGGAAGTATAGACAATATAATCCATTTTCCTCCTAACCCCCTCCCCTAAAAAGTGACGTAAAAACGCTTTTCAGAGGGGCGGCAACAATAGCCACACATAGAAACTAAGTGAGCGGGGTGGGCAGGGTCAACTTTGACTGAAGGTTCCGCTCCATCACACAGGTACCCTTCAAAAAAAAAAAAAAGCAGATGCGACTCCCACAATAAATGTACCAATATACGTTCAATCAGCTAGCACACATTTTTATACGCTAAAGAAAAAAAAATTTAAATTTTACAAATTCTGCTGGAAAATCCCACGTCTTCAATCCAGCGGGGACACGCCGGGAGGCCAAGCACACAGTTCCTCTGTCTGTTGTAGCCGGCAGCACTTCTGCAGAGTCACCATCGCTGGGCATCTCTAGCAAGGGGTGTAAGGCTCCAAAGTGTCATTTTGTTCTTATGTGACCTACACAGCGCACAGTTGTGGAAACCGGTGGCTAGTGCGCCCCCCCCTTTTTCGCCAAAAAAAGAAAAAAAAACACAAGCAAACAAGGGGAACAAAAAATACAGCAAAAAATACTGTGTACTCTTTGCAAGTTCTAAGCTTCACGTATACACTTCGGCTCAAATCGTTTTACTGTTCTTAGCAACAAGATATAACCAGACTATAAGAATTCATATTCATTCATATGGAGTATATACATTAACAGTTTAGTGTAACTGCTCTTTCCTGACATGTTTGAAGAAAAAGTGGGCAGCAGATCCCTAAGCTTTGTAGATTGTTTGTATTACCTTATCTCTTATGCTTGTACAGGCTGTAAAGTAGAACATGGAGTTTGTTAGGTTGACCCTTAGTGCTGGCTCCCACCAAGGTGTTTCCTTGGCTTCCCGATCACACGATTGGCTGTTAGTGACCACATGACCAGGAGCTAGCCTACCAGCTCCCAATTGGATATAGTGACTGGGAGTGATCAGTCCTCTAGGCCACTGTGCTGGCGCCGCAGAGAGGTGCTGGGCGGCCACTGTGCTGGCGCCGCAGAGAGACGGCGGCCACTGTGCTGGCGCCGCAGAGAGACGGCGGCCACTGTGCTGGCGCCGCAGAGAGACCGCGGCCACTGTGCTGGCGCCGCAGAGAGACCGCGGCCACTGTGCTGGCGCCGCAGAGAGACCGCGGCCACTGTGCTGGCGCCGCAGAGAGACCGCGGCCACTGTGCTGGCGCCGCAGAGAGACCGCGGCCACTGTGCTGGCGTCGCAGAGAGACCGCGGCCACTGTGCTGGCCACTGTGCTGGCGTCGCAGAACGATTGCAATCAGTGCTAGGGGCACTGAGTGAGCGCACTCCCAGCACAAGAGTGCCACCATCTTTGCACATATAAGTAGCATCAGGGCAATAAAACACCCTTTAAATATTCCTTTTAATGAAGTTGTACACATACGCAAGGCATGTAGTGCTCCGGGAGAGCATATGCATGCTGTGTTACCTGCCTATGTAGTACAGTCATTGGCCTGTACTCCTCCCCTTAGCTCACTGCAAGTATTCAATCAAAGCTTTGTCTACAGCGAAGGGGCAGGCAAACTAAGATCTTCAGCTGCTGGGAAACTACAAGTCCCATAAGGCACTGTAACAGGGACTCCCCCACAGTCATGATGGAATTTGTACTTTCACCCTACCTGGAGTGCCGAGTTTGCCTATATTTGCCACATACCTTCAAATGAAATCAGAAGACTTTACAGTTGGCAATACATGTGACAGTTTTCAGTGAATTTCAATCATTATCAAATGAATGGGAGCCGCACAGACGACAGCAAGTAATCACCAAAAACTAAGCAATCTACCACCCATGAGTTCAGTTGACCAACAGAATTTGACTAAATGACGTTAAAAAACGAGCAATAAAGTGACAGCTTTTTTTTTTGCAGCTTACCAAAATTTAATAGGAAACGATATGGAAAAAAATTCTAATTCACCCAAATAGTTTTAATTCTGTTGCTTTCAGCAAAATTTTGATTTGGACTCTCTTGCAGTTGCTCTAAAACTCCCATTTTAGATCACCGATTGCTTTAAGGTTTCAACATAAAACGTAAAAAAGAAAAAGAAAAGAATTGAAAGAGTGATCACTTTATCAAACCGCCACCTGTATGGCCGGCTTAAGTGACCTACCACCGTATTTCTCACACAGTCTTGCTGCAAGAACATGGACTGTGCCGTCTGGCATACAATTACAAGACTTGGTCAATGGAGGGAGCAGAAACCGAAGTAAAAATCGTGTACTTTGGGAAAAATTTACCATAACTGAAGTTTTTCACTCGGATTTTAAAAAAATGACCAATGTTATCCCAGGGTCAAATACATCACAAAATAGAACATATAATATTTAAATTTAGATACATTTTATTAAGGTTTTCAAACAGATAAAATATGCGCTCACTTTCATCTTCAAAGCGGCAGCAAAGAAGAAATTTAGAGAAAGTTGAAAGTAAAGCTAGCCATCACTGAAGCACAACACCTATCAAGGGGCACCAAAAAAAAGAAAAAAAATATAACAATAAAAACAATACAAAATAAGTACAATTACGGCAGATTTAAAGCCGATTTGTTTTCAATTATAATAAAGTCAACGTTTGTATTTTGGGATCTACAGGAGTCTGTGGTCTTTGGATAATTTTGGTGATCACATATGCCATATAGTGAGATCTGGCAGGCTAATTGTCTTACTACCAGTACCAAATCATTTTTAGATTTTAGGACACCACAGTGGGGGTCCTTTCAAATAATTCAGATTCCTTTACGGAAATGGTCAGCAATTGAGGATGGAAGGCTTGTACAAACCCAATGCTCCAAGGTGGGAACAAAAGTTTCACCAAGAGCCTATATTAGCCCACTAATAGGAACACTTCATACTGGACAAATACCAATCTGAACCAAGGATTCCAGGTCTAAGGTTGAAACCCATCCTTCTTGGCAGAAAAGTTTCATCAAGAGCCTATAGAAATCCAGTGCTCCCGAGTCTAAGGTAGGATCTGTTCCTACTGTGCAGAAAGGTTTCACCAAGAGCCTATAGTAACCCAACAATCCCATTTCCAAGATGGCAGCACTTCCTACTGGGCAGCAAAGTTTCACCAAGAACCTATTCAAGACAACAATCCTGTGTCTAAGGTGTGAACACTTCATTCTGGATAGAAAGGTTTCACCAAATACCAAGTCGAGCCAAGGATTCTAGGTCTAAGGTGGGAACACATCCTACTAGGCAGAAAGGTTTTGCCAAGAGCCTGTAGAAAGCCAGCGCTCCTGAGTATAAGATAGGATCTCCAAGGTTTCACCAAGAACCTGTCCAAGACAACAATCCCGTGTCTAAGGTGTGAACACTTCTTACTGGAAGAATAGGTTTCACCAAGAGCCTACAGAAACCCAACAATCCCATGTCTAAGGTGGAAACACTTCTAAGTGGGCATAAAGGTTTCACCAAGAGCCTAAACAAACTCTGTTGTCCTGCGTCTAAGGTTGAGAATATCTCCTATAGGCTATTTTACCAATAGCCTATAACTAACCCAAAGCTCATTTGACCAAGGTGGGAGTACATCCTACTGGGCAGAAAGGTTTCACCAAGAACCTGTCCAAGGCAACAATCCCGTGTCTAAGTGTGAAAACTTCTTACTGAACAGATGGGTTTCTGTAGGTTCTTGGTGAAACCTAACAGTCCCATGTCTAAGGTGGAAACACTTCTTAGTGGGCATAAAGGTTTCACCAAGAGCCTACAGAAACCCATCAATCCCATGTCTAAGGTGGGAAGACTTCTTAGTGGGTATAAAGGTTTCACCAAGAGCCTACAGAAACCCATCAATCCCATGTCTAAGGTGGGAAGACTTCTTAGTGGGCATAAAGGTTTCACCAAGAGCCTACAGAAACCCATCAATCCCATGTCTAAGGTGGGAAGACTTCTTAGTGGGTATAAAGGTTTCACCAAGAGCCTACAGAAACCCATCAATCCCATGATTAAAGGTGGGAAGACTTCTTAGTGGGTATAAAGGTTTCACCAAGAGCCTACAGAAACCCATCAATCCCATGTCTAAGGTGGGAAGACTTCTTAGTGGGCATAAAGGTTTCACCAAGAGCCTACAGAAACCCATCAATCCCATGTCTAAGGTGGGAAGACTTCTTAGTGGGCATAAAGGTTTCAGGTTTCACCAAGAGCCTACAGAAACCCATCAATCCCATGTCTAAGGTGGGAAGACTTCTTAGTGGGTATAAAGGTTTCACCAAGAGCCTACAGAAACCCATCAATCCCATGATTAAAGGTGGGAAGACTTCTTAGTGGGTATAAAGGTTTCACCAAGAGCCTAAACAAACTCTGTTGTCCCGAGTCTAATGTGGGAATATCTCCTATAGGTTATTTCACCAATAGCCTATAACTAACCCTAAGACCCTGTGACCAAGGTGGGAGCACATCCTGCTGGGCAGAAAAGTTTCACCAAGAACCTATCCCAAGCCAACAATCCTGTGTCTAAGGTGAGAATACTTTCTACTAGGCAGAAAGTTTTCACCAAGAGCCTACAGAAACCCAACGATCCTGTGTCCAAGGTGGGAACCCTTCACTTCCCACTAAAAGGTTTCCCCCAAGAGTATGTAGAAACCCAACAATCCTGTGTCTAAGGTGGGAACCCTTAACTTCCCACTAAAAAGGTTCCCCCAAGAGTCTGTAGAAACCCAACAATCCTGTGTCTAAGGTGGGAACCCTTAACTTCCCACTAAAAAGGTTCCCCCAAGAGTCTGTAGAAACCCAACAATCCTGTGTCTAAGGTGGGAACCCTTCATACTAAAAGGTTTCCCCAACAGCCTGTATATGCATAATGAAGAGATAGGTAAGTACCACATTTACAAAGGTCATGGCTTTACTGTCCAGTCTTAAAGGATAAGTACAATTTTGTCAAAGTCAGACCAACAAATAAAACCGCTTGCTAACTATAATTTTCTACCTTCAATTTCAGACCAAGTCAGTCCTGGTCTGGCCTGTATGAGTCACCGGACCTGCGTTTGTATGCTCTAGCTCAATATCTCATAATGTGCTCCTGCTCCTCGTCTCCAACATACGAAGATAAAACTCCTGAATACAGGGAGGACAGCTCTACGCCGAGTAAATGCGTGACATGTGCACCTTGCATCCCAGCTAGACACTAGGGGGCGGGCAAGAGCAATGAGTTACAAAGCACAGGGATCCGCGTGGGCTGGCCAGTTCTACCAAGGCGTGGTCTAAACGAAGGGTAGAGCAGTAAAAAGTCGTTTGTGTATTCTAACTTTAACAATACGTACCCTTTAACATAGAGAATGTCAAAATGTGCAGCTGGACTACAAGTCCCCCTCCCCAAACTCTGGCCCACACATTAGGGTGTCAAAACACCCCCACCCCCCCCCAAAATACAAATTACACAACGCATTATACAGTCAAAAATTATTATTTACAAGAAGCTATATGAAATTTAATTCTTGTGGAAACAACCAGGTAGCTTCTACTTCAATCTTGCCTTGCTTTTCTGCAGTTTGTGTGGAGGAGGGGCAATGCCTGTGTGTTTGCGGGGGTCGGATGTAGGTGTGTGTGTGCTTTGGCAATAAGTCACAGCGGTTACATAATGCAGCACTTGTTCTTGTGGTTGTGCGGGTCCTTGAACCGTAGCCTCTGCTTTGGGCGGTATTTCTCCAAGTACATCAGCTGCTTGCTGTTGATGGCGCCCCGCCGTTTCCTGCAAGAAAAGAACAAATCCTCTTCAGGTTTCTGAACACAGGTTCCTTCAGTCTTACAGAGTCATGTAGGATTCTTTCCTGGACTGAAATGACTTACTCTGGTGTCACTGCACACTGTGAGCGTCTCACCATGTGCATTAGAAGCTGCAGCAAGTCACATAGAGCTCCGCCTCATTTCCTGGCTCAAGGATATCCAGCATAGTTAGGGCTCATGTACACTGCAGCTGATAAACTCACGTTTAGGAGCTGTTCTGCGTTTTTTTTCAGCAGCCCCTGAACTCTCCCTAATGTTTTCCTATGTGTTCATGTACACATCGTCGTTTACAGTCGTTTACAGGCATTTGAGTTTACAGTCGGTTTTCTGAACGCAGAAAACTTGTATTCAGCATTCGATTTTATCAGCGTTTCAAACGCAAAACGATTGTAAACGCAGCAAATCGCATTTATAAGCGGTTTAAGTTTTTTTGGTTTTTTTTTACCGCTTCCAGTTCCCGATGCTGTCCAGAGCCTTTTTTCATCATGAAAAATGCATGTAAAGCGTTTTCAAGGTACTCAAATGGACAAAACACTGAACACAGGATGTTCCTACCAAGCTTGTCACACATATAATGACCAATTCACACCTCAGACCTCTCCCACCCTTGGAAACAAAAGATATGGTAATGACCAATTCACACCTCAGACCTCTCCCACCCTTGGAAACAAAAGATATGTTAATGACCATTCACACCTCAGACCTCTCCCACCCTTGGAAACAAAAGATATGTTAATGACCATTCACACCTCAGACCTCTCACACCCTTTTACGTTTACAGGCATTTGAGTTTACAGTCGTTTTTGACCGCAGAAAACTTGCATTCAGCATTCGATTTTAGCAGCGTTTCAAACGCAAAACGCTTGTAAACGCGGCAAATCGCATTTTATAAGCGGTTTAAATTTTTTTTTTTTAACTCTTCCAGTTCTCGATGCTGTCCAGAGCCTTTTTTCATCATGAAGAATACATGCAAAGCGTTTTCAAGGTACTCAGATGGACAAAACACTGAACACAGGATGTTCCTACCAAGCTTGCCATACATTGTAATGACCAATTCACACCTCAGACCTCTCCCACCCTTGGAAACAAAAGATATGTTAATGAACATTTACACCTCAAATTCCTCAAGAAGACCCCCTGCCAGGTGACCTTAATGACTCCCTCCACCAGACACCTTTCCCACCCTTGGAAACAAAAGAAATGTTAATGAGCAACTCACACCTAAACTAATGTCAACACATACTGCTGTCTCTGCTTCTACTCTCTGTATTTCTCTGAAACAGTCTGAAATAGTTCATAATTTACCACTTTTCAGTGCATTCTGGGCATTTGGGAGGTTCTCCTGTGTTTATCTTTAAAAAATGCTTCTAAATGCAAATACTCCTATTCAGAAACTGCTTCAGTTGAGCTAAAATCATCCAAACAAAACAGTTTCCTCAATCAATGCTGGTTACTTACAGCCATAATACTAGAAAACTGGACTTAACATGAATTAAAGGGCAAGTCCACCTACAAATGACATTCTAGTCATGGGCGGAGTCTACTGGGCGGAGTCCCTGTCTTGGTTACTCAGTGGGATCTCCCTGCCACTATTCCTGACCCTGTCCATGGTCACCTGAGAGGTTTTGGGCATTCCAGCTCCTTCTAAAACAACCCAACAGGGACGGTGGGAACCCCTCATAATGGGCACAGCAGGTGTACAGACCTGGGAACTCAGTACAGGGATGGTGGGAAGCTCTTATAATAGGCACAGTGGGTGTGCAGACCTGGGAACTCAGCACAGGGATGGTGGGAACCCCTCATGATGGGCACAGCAGGTGTACAGACCTGGGAACTCAGTACAGGGATGGTGGGAACCCCTCATAATGGGCACAGCTGGTGTACAGACCCGGGAACTCAGCACAGGGATGGTGGGAACCCCTCATAATGGGCACAGTGAGTGTATAGACCCGGGAACTCAGCACAGGGATAGTGGGAACCCCTCATAATGGGCACAGCAGGTGTACAGACCCGGGAACTCAGTACAGGGATGGTGGGAAGCTCTTATAATAGGCACAGTGGGTGTGCAGACCTGGGAACTCAGCACAGGGATGGTGGGAACCTCTCATGATGGGCACAGCGGGTATACAGACCTGGGAACTAAGCACAGGGATCTCATCAATAAGAGTCCCTCGGAGAAAGTATAGACTGCCCAATAGTTCTAACTCCCCAGTGTCTACCATATGCAAATATCCATGTTGGGTGGAGTGACCCCTCAGATTGGCTAACAAACATTTCCACAGGCCGTATCATGTGGAACACTCTGCCCATACAGAGTCTCTGCTCCTCCGCCCCGAGCCGGAATCTAGGAAGATGGTGACACCCTCTCATAGTGAAGGACAACTCTTGTCAACAAGGAGGAACCAACCTATGTGAACGCCAAACCTCCACGTGGGAAAGATCACATGACTAAATGTCCACGTTTGTACGAGAAGCACCGGATGGAGCCTGGAGTAGCATTTTCCCCAGGAAAGGCAATGCAGTCCCTTATTGGGTTCTTCACAGGAGGCTTGCAGATCTAGAAGGGAAAGGTGGAACATGACAGACAAGTGACAGATACTTACTGCCGGATGAACTGGATGGCATCTTCGTACTTCATTCCGCTCTCAATGAGGGCCAACGCCACCAGGACAGGAGCCCTGCGAAGGGAAAAACAGCCACTAAGAAACAGAACGGGACGTCCCGGGGTGTGGAAAACATTTCCATAAGTGAGCACAGTAAGCGTCTAATAAGGGTCCAATCACAGCAGAGCGGGGTGTAAGAAAGGCGCGTCTCCGCATGGGAACACGCTACCCTCACTCACTGGACAGGTGTGGGCGCCATTAACGGTTAAGGGCACTCCAAACCCAATGCATGTCGGCAGCCACCAAATTGTACTTCAAAACCACGCAGTTCGTGTGTGCAGCGATTTCTAAAAGTCGTGCTTGCCGTATTTTTGGTGTGTGTCCCGTGCATCTGGCAGGCTATTGAAATGAATGGGATGTCAGAAACAGAACGTGTGAATTCAGATGTGAACTGGCCCCAACGTTGGGAAGGGTTCAAAATTTCTATAAAGTTATATTTATTTAGCGGTTTGTACCCCCGCTGGGGAAATTTCCCTTCACTTCCTGTCCCAAAGACAAAACAAGAAGAGGAAACGGCCCTCAGACAGTTTTCACCAGAACCGGCGACCCCATTAAAGGTTTTCCCCTCAAATTTAAAGCTGAGCGCCAGAAGCCGGCATTGTTTTTACTTCCTGCCCCATAGATGGCAAAAATGACATCAAAGTTTTAAAATACAGCATCTCTTCAAGTTTTTTTTTTTTTTTTTTTTTTTTTGGAAAAGTAATCCTTTTATTTTTTTTATATTTTCATGATTTTATTTTTAGTTTAGTCATTATTCCTACTTTAATTGTTTGGGGATGTCATTGCTTACATCTGATATTTGTAATCTGTAATATATACACATATATATTACATTCACATCAGTCCCTAACCCTCCCCCCATTCCCTACGCTACCCACTCGGCCCCCCCCACCCCCCCCCCATTACCCCTAGCCACTCGTCCCCCCCCCCCCCCCCATTACCCGCTACACTCGGCGGCCCCCACCCCCCCCTACCCTACACTGTTGGCGGCCCCCCTCCCACCTACACCCCACATCGAGACACTCTTCCCCCCACCCCCCCCCCCATTGCCACCCCCCCCCCCCCATACCCTACACTCGTGCGGCGTCCCCAGCCCCCATTACCCTACCACTCGGCGATCCCCCCCCCCCATACACTACCCATTACACACTCGGTGCGCAGCGGCCCCCCCCCCCCCCATTACCCTACACTCGGGGCGGCATCCCCCCCCCCCATTACCCTACACTCGACGGCATCACGCCCCCCCCCATTACCCTACCTCGGCATCCCCCCCCCCCATTACCCTACACTCGGCGGCATCCCCCCCCCATTACCCTACCTCGGGCGGCATCCCCCCCCATTACCCTACACTCGGCATCCCCCCCCCCCATTACCTACATTACCCTACAATCGGCATCCCCCCCCCCATTACCCTACACTCGGCATCCCCCCCCCCATTACCCTACACTCGGCATCCCCCCCCCATTACCCTACACCATCGGCATCCCCCCCCCCATTACCCTACACACTCGGCATCCCCCCCCCCCCATTACCCTACACTCGGCATCCCCCCCCCCCCCCATTACCCTACACTCGGCATCCCCCCCCCCCATTACCCTACACTCGGCACCCCCCCCATTACCCTACACTCGGCCCCCCCCCCATTACCCTACACTCGGCACCCCCCCCCATTACCCTACACTCGGCATCCCCCCCCCCATTACCCTACACTCGGCATCCCCCCCCCCATTACCCTACACTCGGCATCCCCCCCCATTACCCTACACTCGGGCATCCCCCCCCATTACCCTACACTCATCGGGCCCCCCCCATTACCCTGACCCCCACTCCCCCCCCCCCCCCCATTACCCTACACTCGGCATCTCCTACTACATTACACTCTGCTGTGGCCCCTGTTGCTTTACATTCTCCATCCCCCATTTTTCAGGGATGAGGAATGACCAGTAGGGACCTAGGATTCGGAAGTGGGACTGTGAGGTGCCCACAAGCAACATCTGATGGGCCCTCTGTTGATCTGAAGGGGCCCGAAGCCTGTATAGGAGGGGCTTTCTGTACCTCCCTATTGGTGGCCCTGCTTCTGCATGATTGCACAAGGCCCTGTACAGCTTTGTCCTGGAATTCATTTGTACGAGCGCCCGTGTCCAACACCTGTGGACCCATGAAGGGGGGCCAAATTGTGGCATGAATAATGTGCATGAGCCCTTAAATAGAAGAATGTATGCAATAAAATATTACAATAAAAGCTACTTTATTCACTAAAGGTTTCTAAATATCAAATATGTTTACTCTTTAAAACTGCACTCCAGGAAAGTTAGAAAAAAAAAGCGCCATTCTTTCTACCTTTGTATATAGATCTAGTATAGGGAACCGGAAACAAGTCTTTATATTAGTGTGCTGTAACCTCCTGCACAGCAGAGCACAGGCCAGAAATGAGACCGTGAGCACAAGGACCCAGACTGCTGATAAAGGACTTGACCTGGACTTCAAATTCAGAGATGCAGCAAACTGCACTAG
The DNA here is from genome assembly GCA_951230385.1 of Staurois parvus. Lineage (NCBI taxonomy): Eukaryota > Metazoa > Chordata > Amphibia > Anura > Ranidae > Staurois > Staurois parvus. Next base: position 17,863 of record CATNWA010002198.1, read on the forward strand.
CATGCATCTGCCAGGTAGAGGGGGCCCCTGTCTAAACTATCATACTTCCATGGCCCAGTATACTAAAGTCATTCTCCGCAGAAGATTCATCCGATCGCCCAGGACCCCTCCGATCGCCCAGGACCCCTCCGATCGCCCAGGACCCCTCCGATCGCCAGGACCCCTCCGATCGCCCAGGACCCCTCCGATCGCCCAGGACCCCTCCGATCGCCCAGGACCCCTAAATATCCGATCGCCCAGGACCCCTCCGATCGCACAGGACCCCTCCGATCGCACAGGACCCCTCCGATCGCACAGGACCCCTCCGATCGCACAGGACCCCTCCGATCGCACAGGACCCCCCCCGATCGCACAGGACCCCTCCGATCGCACAGGACCCCTCCGATCGCAAGGACCCCTTCCGATCGCACAGGACTTGTTTCCCTCCGATCGCACAGGACCCCTCCGATCGCACAGGACCCCCTCCGATCAACAGGACCCCCGATCGTCACAGGACCCCTATCCGATCGCACAGGACCCCTCCGATCGCACAGGACCCCTCCCGATCGCACAGGACCCCTCCGATCGCACAGGACCCCTCCGATCGCACAGGACCCCTCCGATCGCACAGGACCCTCCGATCGCACAGGACCCCCTCCGATCGCACAGGACCCCTCCGATCGCACAGGGACCCCTCCGATCGCACAGGACCCCTCCGATCGCACAGGACCCCTCCGATCGCAACAGGACCCCTCCGATCGCACAGGACCCCTCCGATCGCACGTGAACCAAATCCTATCAGCAGTAGGGAGATCAATCCTTGCAAAGTTTAACCCTTCATGTTCCCTGCAAGAAGTGCAGGAAAACTACCAGTGTGGAAGTGATGCTATTAGGGCAGGCTGTTTATTATTTTCTGTAGGTGGTTTTTTTTTTTTTTTTTTTTTATTGAAGTTGCCTGTACCCCCATGTGGGCCAAAGCAAAAAAAAAAAGCTGTCTAATAAGTCTCAGGCTTACTTACTTAGCCTCATTCCAGGGACCTTCATTGTAGGACCCTGCACAAAGCCGCTCCCCCTTTCTCCAGAGATTGGCTGGTCAATATTGTGCGCTCATTCCTATGGAAAAGGTGTACTCTGAGTGAGTGCCCGAGGCCGCCATGAGTGCGGCTTTCCCACATCAGACATGTGCAGTGGATCCAGGGAATAACCGACTACCTCTCAGGGGATCAGGAAGGAATTTTTTTCCCAGCAGACGCAAATTGGATCGTGCTTTGCTGGGTTTTTTTTGCCTTCCTCTGGATCAACTGTGGGTGTGTGTATATATATATAGATATATATATATACTATATATATTTATATATATTATATATATATATATATTTATATATATATATATATAATAACTTTTTTTTTTTTTAAATGGTTGAACTTTTGTCTATTTTCAGCCAGACTATGTAACTGTGCAGTGTGAACCTGGTACGTTTTGGAGGAAAGGCTCTGGGTGGGGCCATACAGTGAAGAGAAGTAGGAGACCTGGTAGGCAGCACCCAGGGGGGTGGGTGCAGGCAACTTATTAAAGGGGGGGAAAGAAATGCTAATTTTTTTTTTTTTTTCCAATGCAAACAGAAATATAGTGTTGTAAAGTGCTGTGCAAAACGTTAGCACTATATAAATCCTGATTATTATTATTATTAATAATAAATAATAATAATAATAATAATAATAATAATATATAGAAAAAAAAAATCACCCTCCTTTACAAAAAAAAAAAAAAAAAAAATATCACATTAAGACCGTTTTTGTTTTATCCAGCTGTATTACTCAGTGCAATGTATAACATCCAAGTGAAAGCTATAACGCCAACATGACAGAAAAAAAAAAAAAATCAAAGACAGAATCACTGAATTGGAAAAAGGATCACCCCCTCCTAAAAATAATTTGAAAACGCAATCAAAGGGCTGCTAATCACCTTCTCAGTGGCACACAAAGCCATTTGATTTTCAGCTGTGGTCATTTTGATTAGCTCAGCATGAAAAAAAAAAAAAAAAAGCTTTCCTGGAGCATTTCAGTCCCTGGTATTGCAACTGAAGCAAAAACAAAATCAGCCATGGGTGGCAAAGCACTGTCAAAAGATCTCCGTGATAAAAGGTGTGGACAGGCACAAGTCAGGAGATGGGTACAAAAAAAATATTCAAAGGCTTTATCAATACCATGAAGCAGAGTGAATTCTATCAAGTGGAAGGTTTTTGATACAACACAGACCATCCTGGATCAGGATGTCGCTCCAAACTGGATGAAAGTGCCAGGAGGAAGCTGGTCAGAGCAGTATATAGCAGTCTTTGTGACTTCTAACAGTGTCCAGCAGGACACATGTTAAAGCTTGTAGGCATTTTCTTTCTGCTCTAGGATGCAGAACCCCTGACCTCTGAACAGTGCTAATTGGCCCTGTGCTGATCACATGCACTCTCCCAAGAAAAGAAAAACCTCTCTAGCAATACACAACAAACTGAGCATGTGCAGAGTGACTCCACATGATATGTTTTATCAGGAGATAAGAGGGAGGCACTGGAAGAAGGGAAGGATCAGAGAAGTCAGGATCAAACTGCTTTTTTTACACAATACAGAAGATTAACCCCTTAGGTTCCACAGTGAGTATAACAAGCATGCTTTACAGCATCTACAGACTGATTTCACTGTTGTGGGTTTAGTAACACTTTAAATGTATAAAGCACTTCCAATTTGCAGAGCATACTGACAGGAGGGGAAAGCAGAGTGACAAATTAGCTCATTCTGCTGCTTTTCCTTTTCGCCGTCCAGTCACAGGATGGGCAAGATCTTAAAAAAAAAAATTACTTAATAATAATTTCCCTTTTGCGATTTTAATAACTTCCCTTTTAGGAATGATAAAGTATTCTGAATCTGAATTGCAGCAGAGAAAATTCAGGCCTTTCTGCTCTAGCAGCCAGGGCTGTGCTGTGTGGCAAAGCTTGTGAATCTCAGAGCTGAATGGACAGAAATACGATTTCCTATGGCAGCCAACAGCTCCAATATATGTAACCCATCTGTGTGTTCAGCTGTTTGCCCGGAGTTCAGCTTTTAAAGCAGCTTCTAACAATTGCTGGGTTGTTTTTTTTTTTTGCAAACTTATTTTAACCATTTTATTACCGGAGGTCACTGATGCTCAGGGCTGAATCTAAGTGTCTGAATGTGTTGGTGAACTGGACAATTTATTATTTATTTCAGGTACTTATATAGAGCCGTCAATTTACGCCACGCTTTACAAATATATTGTACATTCACATCAGTCCCTGCCCCCGAGGAGCGTACAATCTAAGATTCCTAACCTAACTCACATTCATACATACACATACTAGGGCCAATTTAGACAGGAGCCAATTATCCTACCAGCATGTCTTTGGAGTGTGGGAGGAAACCGGAGTTCCCGGAGGAAACCCACGCAGGCACAGTGAGAACATGCAAACTGCACGCAGGTGGTGCTGTGGTTGGGATTTGAACCAACGACCCTAGTACTGCCAGGCGGAAGTGCTAACCATTTTGCCCCTGTGCTGGCTAATTTGCCTACCTAGGCTATATACTATCCATATATACACCACATACACACACGTGCATAAGGGGTTTTAATTAGGTAAAAAATTTTTTACTATTCTGTTTTGTTACAGCCTAAGAACTAAAAGATTTTTGTACCCCCATTTTTAAATGCATTTTTTTTTTTTTTAATACTGCAATCTGTTAATTACAGTACTAAACACATTGCACAGCACTTCCGCTGCGTCCTGCGTGTGGCAGTGTTCATCTGTATTCTTTTTCTTTCCCAGGGCTAATTCATGCCAGGTCAATATATCTGCATAGATCTATGAAGACTCCATGCAAGGGGCGCATAGAAAACAACTGTTGTCCATGTCCTGCGTAGGTTGGTGTGCGTTGTGTAAAAATGCAGCATTTGACACAATGCAACTCACTGCGTGTTACTGCACCACAGCAGGTCAGTTTATTTTTTTGCAAATTTTAACTGGCCCGGACGATGGCAGTCCAGGGGCGGGTTGCCGTTCGTAAACGGCACCCGCCATTTTGGATTGTGCGCATTTCCTGGGAACACCGATCGCTGTACGGGACCCTCTGTGTGAGGTACCGATCATGTGATCACTGATTGGCCAATCAGTGATCACATGAAGAGTAGTAAGCAAGATGTCACTTCTGACATCATTGCTTACTACGTGTGAAATCTGTGAATGATCACAGAGGTCACATGGTACAGGGCTATTCACAACAGCCTTGTACCATGTGTGACAAGCTGTGACCAATCACAGCTCACACAGTATTTCTCAATAGCTGCAAGAATGCAGACAGAGAGAAAGAGAAATGATTGCTTTTACAGCCTTTATGGGTGTAAAAGCAATCAGTGTACAAAAAAAAAAAAAAAACCCCATCACCCCCCACAAGTAGTACAGTGTTACCATGGTGACACTGTACTGCTAGGGTGACCGTATGTTTTAAAAAAAATATCTAAAAATAAAATAAAAATGTAAAAAAATTTGAAACATATTTTTTTATAAACTAATTTGGGTTATTTAGTTTCTACTAAAAAGATAACGGAATAAATTGTGGCCAAAAATATCCTACTTACCTGCCATGTGTTTTGGTTTTGCATACTGGATACTCCTTGGGTCCCCCACAGGCTCTCCTGGCCCCTGCCTCCTGTCAGGTGCCCCCACAGCAAGCAGCTTGCTATGGGGGCACCCGCTGTGCCGTGTGTCCATTCACACAGAGGCATGGCCCCGCCCCCTCTCCTCATTGGCACACTGGATATGATTGACAGCAGTGGGAGCCAACGGCTCCCGCTTCTGTCTCAGCCATTGAGAAGAGGGAGCCCTGGGCTAGCCGAGACTCCAGTGCACATCGCCTGATCGAGGGGGGCTTAGGTTGAGGGGGGGTGGATGATGCATACAGAAGGTTTTTTGCCTTCATGCATAGAATACATGCAGGTAAAAAACCTTGAGCCTTTATAACCACTTTAATGTATCCCCAGCATGAGGTATTGTGCACTGAGATTGTGAAACACGGTTTCATTTGACTCCGCCCACAGATTGTGGGCAGAGCTAATTAAACCGTTTGCAGCTTTCAGACACTGCACAGACCAATGAGTGTCACCTACCTGCCCAGTCCGGCCACACAGTGTACGGCTACACAGCAACCGGGATCTTCACAGAACTTTGTCTTCAGCAGATTTAACCAATCGTCCACAATTTTGCTGGGGGGGGAGCAGCTCCATCATCGAACGGCCAATCCTGAGGAGAGAGAAGATACGAGATCTGTTTTTTTACTTTTTTTTAGGCAAATATAAAAAGACAAAAATTAGTACAGATTTATATCCATTAACATCAATAAAAAAAAGGGACACTAAGGCTTCATTCAAAAAAAAAAAAAAAACAAAAAAAAAACAAAAAAAAAAAACAAACGTCATACTTACCTGCCATGTACAGTGATTGTGCACAGAGCTGCCCCAATCCTTTTCTTTAGGGTCCCCTCCGGCGCTCCTCCCCCTCAAGCAGTGCCCCCAGTGGCGAGTATCTTCCCCTGGGGGCACCACCTGCATGCTTGTCCCCGAGCCGCTGCTCTATGCGTCCACAAGACACATACAGCCCGCCTACCCCAATGAGAAGGAAGAGTCCTCAGACAGTGGAAGCCGTCAAGAACGTTGCTGGATTGGAGGGGGCTCAGGCAAGTATTAGGGGGGCGCTGCACACAGGTGGTTTTTTACCTTCATGCACAGAATACATGAGGGTAAAATTTCTTCACCCTTTACAACCACTTAAATGTTAATTCCAAGGGGTTCACATGCCTTTTCTTGCCATTGAGAACGGTTGCGCTAATACCGTGTGAAT